>JASGAU010087903.1:0-29702 GCA_030220045.1 Australoheros facetus
ATCAGTTAGCTGTTTTACAACTACTCTTTCAAGAATCTTTGAGAGAAAAGGAAGGTTGGAGATTGGCCTATAATTAGCTAAGGCAGCTGGGTCAGTGATGACTTTTTAAGTAATTATTTGATTACTGTCTCCTTAAAGGCCCGTGGTATGTAGCCCAATAATAGACAGATTGATCATATTTAAGACTGAAGCATTAATTAATGGTAGGATTTCTTTGAGCAGTCTTGTAGGAATGGGGTCTAAAAGACACGTTGAATATTTGGAGGAAGTAACTATTGAAGTAAACTCCAAAAGCTCGGAGAGAATGAGTCTAAATAAATATCAGTAGTTTTTTGAAAGTAGAATCATTTTTTGGTTAAAATGGTTAAAAATGTATTTGTGAAGAAATTAAGTCATTACTAGTTAAAGTTAAAGGTTTACTTAGCTCAACAGAGCTCTGACTCTTTGTTAGCCTGGCTATAGTGTGCATTTGTGTGTTATATCAGGGAATCAAACACTTCTGATTTGAGGTTCTCTTTTTTGGTACCCAGAGTTGCACGCAGTGAGGATGTAACAACATTAATGAGATAATCAACCTCTGTAGGAGCAGAGTTTAGGTAGCTGCTCTGCACTGTGTTGGCACATGGCATTGAAGATAACAGTGAAGGAATTATATCGTTAAAATTAGTTACAGCACTTTCAGAAAGACATCTACTAATGAAATTTACTCCCCACTGCTGTGTAATCTATTATTGTAAATTTAAATGTTATTAAGAAATTATCAGACAAAAAAGGTTTTCAGGGAATACTTTTAAAAGTTCAGTTTCTATGACATATGTCAAAGCAAGATGCAGAATATGATTAAAGTGGCAGGTGGGCTTATTTACATTATGAGAAAAGCCAAATGAGTCTAATAATAGATTAAATACAGTGTTGAGGCTGCCATTTTCAGCATTTATAATTATTTTATCTGAACTGAGCTCTACATCAGATAAAAAGTGTGAGAAATCAGATAGAAACTCTGAGTAAGAGCCAGATGGACGATTCCTACTTAGGGTGCACAAGGCTAAGAGTCAGTCCTTTCAAATCTATCAAATTTCTGTCTGAGTTTTTGGTTGATTAATAAGCTGCAGTGGAAGAGTCCTGCTGCTCCTCCTCCTCGGCCTGTGCTTTAAGGATTCTGACAGTGTCACTCGGAGATGTTGATTCATTTAAAAATAACATATTCATCCTGCTGTAACCAGGTCTCAAACGATAACGTCACTCACCTCCCTCTGTCTCCACGACGTCGGCAGTGTTTCTGTCTTTGTCTTGATCAGACAGCGGCCAAGAAGACCCCTCGCTCTCTCTGACCACTCTCTGTGTTTCAGACTCTGAACTCTGCAAGTCAAAAATAAATATAAACACCTGAATATAAAAATGTAACATTTTGTGAACAAGGGTGGAAATTCTGGCTGATTATTCAGAAACACTAAACAAAAAGTTGCATTTTTGAGACTGCTAATGCACAAAGTTTCAAGCTAAAAGCTCAGACTTCTCATGACTCTGTTTTTAGACAAGGGGCAGCTAATCAGAAGAAAGCCGTCTTAACAGGAGCTAAAACACCTTGTTGGTGGATGAAGGACAAATCTGTGCAAAAATTCAAACGTATACAGTTCACCTGCCTTGGTAAGCTTACTTTAAACATAAAGTAGTGTATTAGTCTAATGGCACTTAATGACTGCATCAGCATCTTCACTCTCCAAGTCCTTAATAATGATGTCGCCACAAATTACTGATGGTTATTTTGACTTAAAGTAATCTTTTTTTTTTCCTGTGACATGCAGAGAAATGAGGCAGCAGCCCATTTCAACCCTCATTTTGTATGGATTATGAATATTTCTGATTACTTTTTTTGTCCTTACAAAGTTTTTAACTGCCAACTAGCAGCCATTAAGAAGCCACAGTAAAGCTCATACGAGCACCAATTCACAACAGAAAGATAAAGGACAAATTAAAAACCAGCGTGATGAGGGCTTGACAAATATTAACAACCTGAACCTAAAAACACTGCTCAAAAAAAGTGAAGGAACACTTTGAAAACACATCAGAGCTCAATGGGGGAAAAAACTCATGCTGGATAAGGACTATTAGGAATGAAAGGATGCCACATCATTTGATGGAAATGAAAACGGTCAATCTACAGAGGACTGAATTCAAAGAAACCCCAAAAATCAAAGTGAAAAAAGGCTGCACCAGGGTGATCCATTTTGCTGAAATATCATTGCAGGGACTCACAATGGTACTCAGTTTGTATGGCCCCCACATGACAACATCAGGGCATGCTCCTAATGAGATGACGGATGGTATCTTGGGGGATCTCTCAGATCTGGACCAGGGCATCAGTGAGCTCCTCAAAAGTCTGAGGCACAACCTGGTGGTGTCAGATGGACCGAAATTTAACGTCCCAGAGGCGTTCTATTGGATTTAGGTCAGGTGAGCGTGGGGGCCAGTCAATGGTATCAATTCATTCATCCTCCAGGAACTGCCTGCATACTTCCACCACACGAGACTGTTGTGCACCAGGAGGAACCCAGGATCCAGTGCACAGTTGAAAAAAAATGATAAAAGAACCAAGCACCTGGTACAGTCAGTCAGGTACAGGAAGAAACTACCTGAAAAAAAGGAACTATTAATGATCTATTATACTATTTGTGTAGCAAGCTGGCTAGAGTCACGTGTACAGCCTATTAAAAGAGTAAGTTAAGAGACAGAGAGTTAAGTGAGGAAAGAAGTACTTGACAAGAAGGTCGAGCAAATAAGACACTCACATGATCTGATGTGTTCACTGCCCTCTCTGTGTCTTTAGCTTGCTGCCTTGTTTCACCTTCACCATCTTCAAACTATGAAGCAAAATATGTTTAACAACAGAAAGCAACTCATAAACATGCTATAGTAGTGTAATATGTGATTACTCTTAATGGAGTAAAACTGAAGCCTCTGACCCTTTCTGAATCTCGCCTGGATGGACTAGAAATCTGAATTTTCTCGACTACGTCCTCCTCTGATCTCCCCACAGAGCTGATGCTCTTCTCAGGCGCAGCTTCAAACTCAGCTTTTTTATGGAATAATGTTTCTTCCTGAAAGAATAGCTAATGTGATTAGATTTACAACTAACCACAATGACAACTGTTAATCACACACCTGCAAAAAAAAGTGTGTCTCACCTCCGTTTGAGTGTTGTCGGGAATGTTTTCAGACCTCTCGGGTGTGCCGTCTGATAAATGATCCAGCTTCCTCCTCTTTGAAGCTTTAGAAGAACGACAATGTGACACGAACCGTGACAAGGATTAGTTTTAAAGTAAAGCAGCAGCTCATTCTCATTTAACTCATTTAGAATGAGCTTAGAGCTACTAACCAGTTTCAGAATGAGAAGAAATGCTGGCGGAGGATCCTGGAGGAGTCACAGAAGCAAAAGGTGCCTCAATTTGACTCAACTGAGGAACAGAATTAGTCAGTGTGTTTGCAGATATATTAAGACCACTTTAAATGTAATTTAAGCCCAAACTTGTGATAGAAACAGACACCAAAAGTGAAACCAGCTCTCTCTGTCCTTTCCAAGTTTAAGAACACTGTCCAGATGTGCTTATCAATGTGGAAAAGAGCATAATTAGAATTGTTTACTAAATGATATCCAGTTTTCCCAAGTTTGAAAAACTGTTCAACACACAACACAGACTGCTCCACAGGCATTTTCACATATTTACAATCTGTTGATAGCTTTAGTTCATTTTGAAAGGTTTTAAACTATTTTTAAACATAATAATTTACGATAAGTACACCTGGCAGACATCCACATAATGATCATGAAAACTCAAAAAGATACTGACCAAGAAAGCAAGATAGAAAGAAAGAAAGAAAGAAAGAAAGAAAGAAAGAAAGCAAGAAAGAAAGAAAATATTTCATTCATACCAAATAGGAGTAGCTCCTCTCTCACCTGCCCTGGTGGAGGCCTGTTCATGGTCTTTCTCGCCCGATGGATCTTGGGTGGTGCAGGGGAGACAGATGGAGAAGAAGCAGCTGTTGTAGAGGAGGAAGAAGAGGAGGATGGAGGACCAGGTGGGAGGACAGATTTACTGCTTCCAGGCCCTGAAACACTCATCTTTGCTCGGCCGGGTGACAAAGTTGAAGACGTGGAAAGAGAAGGGGACAATGACGAGGAGGACGGTGATAGAAGGGAATTTACTGCGTGACCTGTGGCAGGAGAGATTTTAAAAAAGGAATTGCTGAAAACCACAAATCTTATTGCAAAATATCAGCCATTTTGTGAGATTTGACCTTTTGAACTGTTTACCATATGATTCAGTATCAAAAAAGCTCCTCAGTTTGTAACATGTGAGTCAGATTAAATCAGGGAAATTAACTTAGTGAATGCAATAGCAGCTAATTTGGTTCGAGTCTCACCTGCAGCAGCAGGTTTGTTCTGTGGAGAGGAGGAACGGGACCACTGTTCTCCCTCCTCTACGGCCACTGTGGAAGCATCCTTCCCGGGTTGCTGGGACAACAACAGTGATGACATAACACCCATGGGCTCCGTCTTGTAAGAAGCAGCAGACGAGGTGGAGGCTGCATTATCTGAGGAACATCCAGAGTTCAAGTTTCGTAAACATTATTGGTCTTAAGGGGAAATGTGTCTTGGGCATACTTGAAAGCCAGGACAAAGAAAAGTCAGTTACAGAAAAAAAACATTGTAGGGACACTCTAGACTATTTTAAATGATTAAAAGGGTAAAAAGAAATCATAATAATACATAAAAAGACCTCTAACTATATAAAACACAAACATACACTCACTGTCCACTCTATTAGGTACACCTGTTCAACTGTCTTGACATGTGCTTTATATGTCTATAGGCCTAAAGCATACGTATAGACATGGTCAAGACAAGCTACTGGAGTTCAAACCAAGCATCAGAATGTGGAAAAAAGATGATTTAAGTGATTTTGAATCTGGCTTGGTTGTTGGTGGTTGGTCTGAGTATTTCAGAAACTGCCGATCTAGTGGGATTTTCCCACACAACCACCTCTACCGGTTCTCAGAGGCCCGAAAAGGAGAAAATATCCAGTGAGCAGCAGTTCTCAGTCATCTTTGAGACTGCATCATGGATGTGCAGCCGACAGATCTGCAGCAGCTGCATGATACTATCATGCCAATGGGGACCAAAATCTCTGAGAAATGTTTCCAGCAATTTGTTGAATCTATGCCATGTAGAGTTAAAGCAGTTCTGAAGATAAAATGGGGTCCAGCCCATTAGTAGAGGGTGTACCTAATGAAGTGATCAGTGAGTATATATGTACGTGTTTACATGTGTACATATAAAAGGAAGTCTTTTATGTACACAAATCTCAAATGTATAGATTTGTACATTTGTTGTCCAGAAGGTTTAAAAATCAAAATCACAAGTAACTCAGCTGAAGAGTTACCTTCTTTAATTTGACTTGACCCGGCTACTAACTCCGTTGATGTTTCTGACCCATCATTTTCATGATGCTCCTGGTGGAGAAAACAACACACAAGTGAAACAAGTAAATCTGATACTCACTGTGACAGACTGTTATTTAATCAAATGATTGCATTTTAACCCTAGAAAACTAATGACGGGTGCTTTTCAGCCACATGATTGTAGTCATGTGGATTTTCATTGTGTTGCTGCTGTCTGAGTTGCGTGCAGAATTATAGTCTGCTGGACGTTTTTCCCCCTCTCAAAAATGCAATTTCCTGCTTCTCGCTCCTTGTCAGTGATCCAGGCAGACTGTGCCCTCATTGGACAAGGCTCACATGTCCCAGGAATGGGTGGACCACAGGACAAGTTCCCAGTTCCCCAGTTTCTTTTTAGGAATTCTTTCATTCCCTAATTTTTCACTACTTTTAGAGCCTTTTTATGTTATCCCCAATGATACCTTTTTTTGTTTTTGTTTTATGAGATGTTGTATAGAGAGAAGTTGTATTTTAATATATTCTGATGGGATGAATGTTTTATCAGGTATATTATACCAGGTAAAATATACCTGACCTTAGTGATAGTGTTACAAAACTGCACATTAGTGTTAGTGTGTTATTGTGAATACACAAAGAAATTACATTATGCTTTCAAATGCATAAATGCAAGATATACATGTGTATCCTCCAAACTCCTGCTACCTCTGGTCTGTTGATATTTTCGTGCCAAGCAAGTTCTCTTCTGATAGAAACACTGCCTACTAAAAAAAACAACACAGGATCTCAACCAGAGGCAGCAGGAATGGCTAAGGCTATTGTGGGTAGCATGCTCCAAAGTGCCTTTATCTACTCATCTGACAGTACAATCAAAACTGTCACTATGGTCATTCCAAGGTTATCTTATTAAAAAAAATTAAAAAGAGTGGTTTAGGGCAACCACGCCACCAATTTCCGTCTTCACTTCCCCAAAATAAAACTCTCAGCCAATAACTGAAGTTTTCTGTTGTTAGATCAGCTGCCGCCATGAGTCAATCAACCCATTCATGCTTTTTGCACGAATCAAAGCAAGACCCTTCCGCCAACAGCAGTCCGCAAAGAAAAGGGAACATAAAACGAGATTTTAAACACCGAGTGCTTAAAATCGTCCCTTTTGCTGTTGTGCATGTTTCGTTAGTGCAAGATTTACTTTAAAAACTGCTCCTAACTAGCAACTCTGAATAAAAACAGATATGTAAAATGGGTGGGTGGATGGATGCTGCAAACGTTCCTGGTCAGTAAATACAAATAAGCACCAAAACACCAGCATCATAAGAACAACCCTGCAGGTAACACAAAACTGTTTCAGGCTAACTCTGCTAGCAGTGCAGCCCAGTTTTCAATAAAAACCTAATATAATCGACATCTAAAGACATTTGCAGGTTAGCAGTAAGCCGTTTCGATACACTGATGAGTTTAAAAGTAGACGAATAGACGCAGATTTCTTTAGCATGCCGTTTTCAGCTACAGTACGTTAGCTACCTTTGTCGTTGTCTCGGATGCCGACATGTTTCCCAGTGACCGTGGACGTATGTGAACGTGCTGCGTCACGGCCGGAGCCCCGCCCCTCGGGGGAGGGGGGTATCCATTGATTTTGGGTTTTTTTTTAAACGCTGATCAGAAGTCAGCGTGCGTGCTCTCGCTTTACGACTGACCGCAAGAAGAAGCGGCTCGCGAAAACCGATTCAAAGTCAGCTTAGCGGCGAAACAACGGGGTGGTTTGTGTTTGTTGTCACGAGGTTTGCTTCCTCCCCCGAAAAGAAAAAGAGGCCGAAAAGTAAACAGAAACCGAGGCAGAAGCTGGTGGCGTCTGGAGGAATGAGAGGACATCGCTGCTCCTCGGCTAGCATCGCTTCATTTAACGCTCGTTCCGTTTAAGGAAATCTTGGTTTTTGCTTTCTGGAGAGCCCACGAGACATTCAAGGAGAAGAGAGGCGAAGGTGAGCGGCGGCAAAGTTTGACGCTAACTGAGGGGGGGTTTTGTTCATGTGGCTGTTGGGTGGAAGAAGGTGCGACACGAAAAGCGAGCTGTTAGTGAGTGGCTAACGTTAGCTAGCTGGGCTGGAAGGGTATGAGGAAAAAACGCGTGCTGTAATCGGCTTATAATAACCTTTACTAGTTTATTATATTATTTATCATATTTTTAATATCTGGTTTTCAGGCTCAAATGTTAGCCATCTTAACTTTTCAGTGTCCTCAAGTCCTAAACAACATCGTTATAGTTAGCCTGTTTTGATCATATTTATTAGTGGGTTATATCATATAATTCCAGTAACCTGACATTATGTAATTTCTTGGTCTACATTGTAAGTGTTCAGGTTCTCTTAGAACTTAGCTTGTGTTGAAATTGAAAAACAGATTTTTTTTTCTCTTTGCACATCAAATCAGCTCGTACTATAGTTTTTTTTTTTGTAGGCAACTAACATGTAGACACAGGATTAATCTACATATTTATTGTGGTAATTGACCAGCTTTCATACCTAATTAGTCGTCATTATCTTGACATAGAGTACTATGCAAAAGTCTTACGCTACCGTAACTTGGACAGCATCCTCCTTTCTGAAACCTCTATCAGAGTTAGGCTCCACACCCACAACCTTACTGGCCTCAGTTTATTGAGTCTGTTGTTATCTGCTACCTTCAGTATGTTTTTGTTTTTTGTTAAGCCACTTACCACTGACCTCTGACTCATTCGAGCATAAAAAAAGGGCACCTAACTTAAGGAATGAACGAGTGTTGTCTATGCGCAGCAGACAAGAATCGATCTTAAATTTTATCTTGAGGAACTTGGTACTAGCAGTTGCAAAAACACAATTTATTCCGATTTCTTTAATTGAATCTATGAAAAATGCCACAGTTTGACACTCATAAAATTGGTATTGGCTTAAAACTTGGCATATTACACCTTGGTGTGCAGTGTGTTTCAAAAAAAGAAAAAAGAAAAAGATTGAACTTGGAAAATCGTCCATCCATTTTTTTTCCCGCTAATCCTTTAACTTTAAAGAGAATGAAGTTAAAGATTTATTATTCAAAACAACACAGCTGATCCCAGTTCTGCAGTGTTTCTTTCTTTTGAATAAGTTACAGTTATTAAGATACTTAGTCAAACAAAATGTATCTTTTTACAATGACAATCAACTTACTGCAAGGAATAAAAATAGATTTAAAAAAAAGTAGTAACAATAAAAAGAACTCTGAAAATAACAATAAAAATAGCTATATACAAACAACAGGAATGTCTTGCTCACCGTTTACAGGTGCACATGTTTTAACTGTTCCCAGAATTAGATCAAAGAATACTGAAGAAACTTACAGTTATTGTGGTCCTGTTCTTTGGGGCAAGCTGCCTGATGACCTGAGATCAGTTACATCTGTGCATACATTACAAAAACAGACTCAAAACCCTTTTATTCACACAGGCACACAGGGTTGCTTTGTTTTAATATATTTGCTGTTTTGATAACCTTAAGACATTGTAAACCTACATGGGTTTTTGTTTTTATCTTCTGTATTAAGCACATTGAGTTTGCATGTAATGAAATGTGCTATATAAGTAAAAATGGCCATAGCCTTTGACATATACAAATATTATCGTTTATCTTTATTGGCAGCAAGTAAAGTCCAGACATCAGTGACTTGTTTGGGTTATTTACATGGGTGCAAAGATTGCTCTTTAGTCTGTTTGTCCGAGTTTTAATGGTTTTAAACAGGTGGTGACCTGGGTGTGTTGAGTTTCTGTTTATGGCGGTCAACATACATAGCATGCAGGCCTGGGAGTGTAGTTCCTACAATCCTCTGCGCTGCCTTGACCACAGGGTCAGCTGTTTTTTGCTGTCTGCTGAGCCAACAGGCAAACCGTACTGTGACACACTGACAGAGGATGCTCACTGTTGTGCTCCTATTAAAATTCACCAGGAGCTGAGAGGGCAGTCTGGTCCGCTTCATCATCTTCAAGAACAGTCTCTGCTGTGCGTTCCTTACCAGGTGTGATATATTCAGTGACCATGTGAACACCCAGATAATGTGTATGTTCTCTATAACAAAGGTTTTTTGGGAAAAGCCCATTTAAATGTTTATTTAGAAAGAAATGCTACATAGGATACTCCTAGAATTGGACTACATTTTAAGTATCCAATAATAAACCCTGATTGGAATGATCTGCGAGGACATAAAGCGATAGAAAGGAGCATCATTGATGGGTGTGTTTGTCAGTCAGATTAAAAACTTCTGGGAACAGACACATAAAAAAAATCATAAACATCACCTGATTTTATTTAATCTTGGAATGTTTAAATAATGAGGTAAACTGTGTAAAGGATCACAGTTTTGGGGGAGATCCAGCGGGCTTTAAACAGCGACCGATGCATTTGTTTATCAGGAAGTTATCCTGAAAAAGCAGCTGGGCTGAAGCCAGCTCAGAGGTGCAGGAGAAGATAACGTTGAAGGGCAGCCAAGTTTACATCAGGAAGGTTTTTTGTGTTTTGTTTTTATGGGCTGGTTTATGAACCTTTTGATCACACCTCATATATCAGGTATTGAGGACATGTTGAGGGTGTTTTTTGTGCTTTTACATTTTCTAATTTCCACAGCATTTGGTTATTTGTCACAGATCTAGAGTTTTCTTGAGTTTTTAGACACAGATAATTTAGATTTTTTTCTTTCAACAATATCTTTTATTAATATTAAAAGCAGCTTCAGCTGGGGTAGCCCATCTACCTGCTGAAAGTGCCGGTTGTCAGAAAGGTACAGTGTACAAAATATATGGTACAACCAGCCTTTGGGCTGTTCTTACTTCTGCTGTTGTTGGTCTAGCAGCCAGCTGTGGACATGGTCAGCAACAATAGTATTTAAGCAGTGCTCATTTGGTACTAAGGGACCCAAAGTGTGCCTACACCAGCAGCCTGAACCGTTGATACAAGGAAGGATGAGTCCATGCTTTCATATTGTTTACACCAAATTCTGACCCTGCCATAGCTGACAGGAGTAACACCCAGTGTGGTCTTCTGCCAGTTTGAGGTTCAGTGTGTTTGTTTTTCCTTCTGCATGCCTTGGTTGTAATGAGTGGTTATTTGAGTTACTGTTGCCTTCCTATCTGCTCAAAGCTGACTATTCTCTGACCTCTAGCATCAACAGGGCATTTTTGTTCCAAAGGGTTGCTGCTTGGTGGATATTTGATCTTTTTCAGAGCATTCTCTGTAAACCGTAGAGGTCATTGTGCAGGAAAATCCCAATAGCTCAGCAGTTTCTGAAATACTCAAACCAGCCTGTCTGGCGTCAACAACCATGCCACATTCAAAGTCACTTAAATCGCCTTTCTTCCACATTCTGGTGCTCAGTTTGAACTTCATCAGGTTGTCTTAACCATGTCTACATGCATGAATGAGTTACTGGCATGTGATTGCCCATTTATAGATTTGCATGAACAAGTGTATCTAATAAAGTGGCCAGTGATTGTATAAAAATCATTTTAAAGTGTATAACAACCCAAAGACTGCATGATTTACATTGATCAGTTATTCAGATTGACTCTCTTATAGATCCAGGTCTGGCAGGAGTTGTGTATGTACACATTAACAAATAATAGTGTTAGTCTGAGGCAGGTGGTTGAGTGTGGGCTCCAGTATAAGCGTCTTTCCAAACCTCTGCTGCACTTTCCAAGTCTTTGTTCCATACATTTATCTTATAGTATGGACTCAGAGTGTAAATGGGATGTAAAACTGATTTAATGCCCATTCTTAAACACCCCCTCCCCTTCTCCATCACAAACAACTGTTTGTGGGAGTCTAGCAAGTGAATTATGTTGTTGATCTTTTAAGAATCTCTCAGCTGTAGAGCTTTAAAAAAGTGTAGACACACAGATTCTTGTTTCTCCTCAGAAGATGGAGTTGGTGTGTTTCCGGCTCCCGGGACACGGGGACATGACCCTGAAGCACATGAATTCACTGAGGTCCCGCCAGCATTTCTGCGACATCACCATCGTGGCCAGCAACAACCAGACGTTCAGGGGACATAAGGTAGTGCTGGCTGCCTGCTCGCCCTTTCTGAGAGACCAGTTCCTCCTCAACCCATCATCCAGGCTCCAGGTACCCCGACCTCAGCACACACACTCTCAATTGGCAGTGGCGCAGTGGGTAGGTGCTTGCCTTGCAGCCGGAGGGTTCCCGGTTCGAGCCCCTGTCCCTGCGCTCGGGCAAGACACTTAAACCACATTGCCTAACGGCAGCGCCAGTCTCTGGCTGCATGACCGCAGATACTCGTCTCTGAATGAGTGATCTGGAACGATCATTTCGTTGTGTGCCTTGTGTGCACAATGACAATGAGTTGAATCTAACATCTAATCTAACTCTCACTGTGTCATTATGGCATTTATTATGAGTAAATGAAGTGCTTCTGTTTTTCTGTTCCAAAATTTTCTCCAGGTGTCGATGCTGTACAGCTCCACAGTGGTCTGTGATCTGCTTCAATCCTGCTACACCGGTGTCCTGCAGTTCAACCCAGAGGAGATCGTAAACTACCTGACGGCTGCCAGCTACCTTCAGATGGAGCACATTGTTGAGCGCTGTAGAGGAGCTCTGGAGAAATATGTGCAGCTGAAGAACCCCGGTCCCTCAAAGGTCAGTCAGTATTTCTAGTTGATATATGAATCCTGCTTGTAGTTCTGCATCTTTAATTAATAATTTAGCACTCTAAGTTCAGAGTGAAAAAAATGAAAAACATGAGCATTTTATCCTTAATACTGATAAACTCTCCCATATAGACGTCTGCAGAGGAAACTGATAGCAGGCCGGTGATCGTCAGCGGCAGCGTTCACTCGGTCGCATCACCTCCACGCAGCCAGCCGTCCCCTGTGCACTCGCACAGCCCCTTAGTGCGCTCAGTGGGGGAGAGCAACGGTGAATTGTCTGCTCAGGGAAACAGTCAGCACCACGATGACAGTGCTGCACTGGATGACGGATGTATTAAGGTATCTGTTTTTCTAATAACATTTTAGATCATTTTGCACTAGTCATTAGGATGTCAGTGACTATCGTCTGAGGAAACTGGTAAAATAATTCAGACTAATTGACTTTTCCAAAAGTAAAAACTTACTTTTAGAAAAATTTAGGACAATTTAAGATCAAAAAGTAGAGTCCACCATAACACAGACATATGCAGCTGATTAATTTGACAGTTTCCATGAGTTTTTAGTTGTGTACATTTTTCTTTCTTTTCTGTTTCAGTGTTTCAGTTTAGTTTGTTAGCTTCCAGGGTAGGTTTGCTCATTTCAGTTGAGTTTTTATTGTTTTCAGTGTTAGGTTTTTGGGTATTTTGATTGTCATGTAGGTTCTGAACTACATTCAGAACAGGTATTACACCAGGAATACGCCGTAAAGGAAGCCAGACACAGAAATGACATAGAGAATTTTCAAAATAAGATGCCTTGCAGACTTTTGTAATCATGTCAGTGTAATTTGAAGCTGGACAGAGCAAAGCTGCGTGGAAGACGTGATGTCAGAGATGTGCACCCGCGGTATTTCAGGGGTTATAATACAAACAAAACTCTCAGTAATGTAGACATCCCAGATTTAATAAAATGATGAACCAAAGCTCTTTAGGCTTTAAGATATTTCTTGCAGATTTTTTTTTTTTTTTTAATTTTAGTTAAATTTTGTGAATACAAAATATATTTTTAAATTGTAGGTTATTTTTAATTCACATAACTAGCATTGGTTAACTGATTAATGTACTTATAAATTGAAAAGTATTGACTGTAGTATTCTCTGGAAAGTTATTTGGGTTATACAAGTGCATCATAGAGATTTGAAAGCTGTTCTTCAGTTAGGACAAGGCAGTTTTGCTCTGTTGCTGGTATGCATACAGATTTATGATGGAGACAGGGAGATATCTCCTCAGAGATGCAGTTCAGCACGTCTCAGAGGAAATGTACGAGTCTGTGTAAGGGGGGAGGGATAGGTGATTATAGGAACAGGATGTCAGAGAAGATGGTTTGTGGCAATAATGGAAAACTCACATTTGATTGTTTCAGTACAAGAGGAAGTATTCTAGGGAACATAATTTAGTTTTAGACTTTTCAATTGTGCAAATGATCCTTTGGTTGAACTTTCTTATCTTGTCAGTTCTGCACAGTCCTGCCAAAGTCTGCCATATTTCAGCCTGACAGATCGCTCTGTAAGGAGACTAAAATGTTCTTCTCGCACATGTTTAATGTTCACTTTGTCACTTTTATAGTTTAGGGTCAAAGGTCAATTTTAGGCCCCTCGTGGGGAATGTTGGCCTGCGAGATGGAGCTTTTTTGGCTTCTGGTGTCTGCTGCACTGTTAAACCCATTGATTAATCACTCACAGTGCGGGGCTGGAAACAGTCAGTGAACTTCAGTGCTAACAGCTTCTCTAAAAGCTACTTGGAGCCATGTGGTCCAGTTAAGGAGATATTTTAGAGGTGTTCCTCCTAATGAATGGACCTGGAAAAAGAACTCAAGGATAATGGCAAGACACCAGCAAAAAAAAAAAAAAAGAGAGAGAGAGAATCTCTACAATTTGCCAAAGTCTTTACTCATGTGTCCTATTTTTCTAAAGTGGTGTTTAATTTGCTCAAGCATAGAACATGCTTTTGAAATAACAGGAAAATACTTAGACTCACTTTAATATAGAAGTACCGTTTATGCTTTTGAGCCAGGAAAAACCTTCATATATCGCTCTTGGTTGGACTGAGTAAGAAATTTAAAGCAAACGCATGGGTATATTAATGTTTTTTAACTGTTTTCAGGTAGTTCACAAGCATCTTCAGTTGCAGCCTTAAACACTTTACAATTCTCTTACAGGTCAATGCATCCGATGAGGATGAAGAGGCCAGACAGGAGGACTACGATGTGTTCAGAGTATATATTTCTGAAAATGAGCATACTGACAGACACAGGGAGGAGGAGAAAGGAGCTCCCTCCGAGGCACCTCAAGGCACCGGTTTCCCAGAAACAGAAGAAGTTGTGATTGGAGAAAGCGGAGAATATGACCTGAATCCAGCAGGTCTCAGTTCTGGGGGATTTTCAATAGAGGGCCTCCGTGCTTTAAGGCGAAGAATCTCCGACACTAATATTGGCCACAGCAGAGGAAGGGGAAGGGGGAGGGGTTTCAAAAGAAAAAAGTGGGTGTCATCTCAGGAGAAAAAGCCTTCAGGCATCACCCAACATCAGGATCTGTGGTACCTTACGTCTGCTGGCGGTGGTTTTGGGCTGGATTACAGCCAAGAAGGGCTCAAGGCATCAGGCAGTTATGTTACCGTTGAGCTTCCACAGCTGGACTTCACCATGGGCAGCGCACAGGGGGAAAAAGTCTCACCAATACCAGCTAACAGTTTGAACCAGTTTTCCCTGGAGGAGTCCACTTGTGGTGCTGGTGAAGGGAGTTCAGGGCTGACGACTGTTGGAACAAATGAAGGCAGCGATGAGTCTGTCGCCGTGGTGGGGTCTACTTCCAGCGTAGCTGGCCCTGTAATCTGCGAGCACTGCAACATGACTTTCCCTTCAGCCCACTCCCTCGCAATCCATTCCCGTTCCACTCACCTGCTCTACGCCTGCCCCTGCTGCGGGAAGCACTTCCACCACTCCACCAACCTCACCCGCCACATGGCTGTGCACAGAGGGGCTGGCAAGACGCACCAGTGCCCTCTGTGCTACAAGACGTTCACCCAGAAATCCACTCTGATAGACCACATGAACCTCCACAGTGGCGAGCGGCCTCATCGCTGCGCTTACTGCCACGCCCGCTTTGCCCACAAGCCCGCCTTACGCCGGCACCTGAAGGAGCAGCACGGTAAAACCACAGGGCAGAACTCCCTACACGAGCAGGAGGAGAGGGAGAGAGCAAGAGGAGCCGCTGGGGGAATACGAGAAGAAGAGCAAGAATGTCTGGTTACTGAATAATAAGTCTCGTTACAGACTTCAGGCTTGACGGCTTGTTGCACTTACATTTGGACATCATATAATCTGTCAAGAGCTAAAAATAAATAAGATGCCTTTAAATTCCGGCTGCCAAAATAAGACTATTCACATATAGTTTTTTGTTTAATTTTTAAAGAACAATATGTTGATTTGACAGTGCAGTAAAACACTGGTATACAAATGTCTGATGACTCTGTTTAGTTTGTGACAGTGAGTGCATGAGCAATACCAGGACACCAAAGCCAAAGCAGAAAAATACATTTTAACCATCCATATTTTTTATTATTCACACGTGTGCTTTTCCTACTGTGTAAGAGAGTTAAAGGTCTTTAACAATGTTTTTGACTCAGAACTGCAGTCGTCAATATGAATATGTTGTATGTAGTCAGTGTGACTGACTGCAAGTCAACGATGATTGAATGAGTGTAAATAAAACAGCTGGAAGGCAGCTTCTCTGTTTCAAGTAACTGTTGGTCTACTGTACCTCTGGTCCTCTGCACAGGTACCCAAGTAAGCTTAAAAGAGAGAGGCTTGTTTCAGAAGATGAGCTGAATGATTCAAGGCCCGGTATCAGATATATATAAAACGGTTATTTTAAAATGATTCATAATATGCTTCTCTAGAAGAGTCCAAGAATAAAAATATGGAGCTAAAAATTAGGCGAAAAGGTCCACATTTTAATGTTTGGACACTTCAAATAACTTTCTCAAGTTTATTAATAATATATATTTTTAGTATCCAAATTAAGTTTTATTTTGAAATCGTAGAAGACAAAGTTATATATTTTCTCCTTTACAAATATTGATGTAACGCAAGAAGTCAGAAATTATACATTTTTTTTGTGTGAATGGCTCTGGAGGTGGAGTGAATCTGCTTGTGTGTTAGGGGCAGCCGAGACCACCAGGATGGAGAAGGACTCGAGTGCAGACTAAACCCAACAGCTTTTACCGTTAAACTCTTTATTTACTAAATTAATAAAAAAATTGTTTATTTTTTCACTCGATTTTCCGCTGGGGGAGAGGGAATTGCACTCGGGAAGGGTGCAAGTCCGGCTTACAAAGAGGAGGGGAAGTCAATCCTATGTTCCAGAGAGGCGGTGTGCCTTCCAGTAGGGCAGGCAGTCAGCGGATGGCATGACACAGGGGGAGGTAAGTGATCTTGGAGTTGAAGCTGCGTGACTGGGGGTGGCAGATTGTGAGGTGGGCTTCATCATATATGGGAACCCCAGGAGATGGAGTGTCCCACAGACACCTGGACTTTGGGGTGCCCTGATGCATCACGCATGCAAAGCTTTTAAAGGAATAAATCACTGCAAAAATGTGTGTGAATGGGTGCATGTGGCTTTGTAGTGTAACAGCCCTTAGAGTGCGCAGTACGGTAATAGTTCATTTACCAATTGTTGGCAGTCGCAGGTACTACAACTTTACCGTACCTCCATCTGCAGACATAAGAGCATCTCAAAGTGCTGAGGAAAGGTGCTCCAGGGCTTCCTTTATTACCTCCTTTAGCAAAGGATGTGGGACAGTCCTTTATGAAAAGAAAAATGATGCTAACCCAGTCAGCATGTTTCATCTAATTCTCACCTAAAGGGAGTGGCCAAAAGAAGAAGAGGAAGATTTAATTCCCACTTTGACATCTCAATCAAGGAACCAATTCGTGAATACAATTTATTTTGTTTTTGAGCTCAACAAAACAGATCTAGTTTCACACGCAAAGCTGCCACAAATAGCAGGACATGGTAACTACAGTGGTCTGATCAAAAAGGCTACAGATAATCCATGTATCATACAATGCAGAGAGCTCATGCAGCAGGTTATCCGCTCTTTAAATCAAAAACATGGACTTTTCATCCCAGGAAATCTTCACTGTACACCACTTGGTTCCTCTTGTCCCTGTAGGAGCCTTTGGTGCTGTTCTGCACGGCTGTGAAAGAGAGAGAGAGACGGTGGTGAAGGTTAAGCCACGCCGTGCTGCCACATGTCTGATCAGTGTCTAAATACACAAAAGAGTGCTGTGTTTACCCAGTGAAGCCCACACAGATTTGCCAGTGGCAGCATCCAGCATCGGCTGCTTCCTGGCGATGCTGACTTTGATGTGAACGTCTCCCACTGTGGTTCCATTCAACTGCGAGACAAAAACAGCAAAGCCAATCCAGACTGTTAGTCTGCCGTGTAGAAATGAACCAGGCGTCTGCAAAGCTGCAGGATGTCTCCTAGTATACAAACGAATGGCAAAAACGCTCTGATGAAGGCCACCAGGGCAAAACACGTCCGTGTAGGTTGACAGAATGAAAACAGTCAGTGTTGCTTTTTTTTTTTTTTAAATTGACTTCTTTTTAGATGACTGCAGTAGCTCATTTTTCAAACTAGTAACCAGTACTGTCACTGCCCTGTTAGCTGGAAAACTTCCTTTCATCCCAGAGCTCCTTGTATTCAGCTGAACAAGATTACTGTCCTTTGAAGGGGTTTCCAAATTCCTCACTCATAGTAACAGCTGTCTGGGTCATATCATATTATGCCAGCTGATTCAATGGAGGGATCGTGCTGTCTTGTAGCCTTTGATGATGCTTATATACACACAGTGCAATTTTGCTGCACTGAAGGTTCACCAGAGCACAGGTGTGGCTGTGTTTCAGGCACATGCTAAAGAAGCACATTTCAAAATCTAAAAATACAGTACTCTCAAATATTTGAAATTGCCTGTCAAATTACTTTTAATTCCATTGTATTTATTTTTGATTTTTCATATTTGTTGCTGTTATTGTTCAGCACTTTATAACTTTGTTGTGAGAAGTGCTACATAAAAACAAAGTTTTAAAAATTTTTTATTTGGGGGAGATTTACAGTATCAACATTTTCCAACTATTTTTACCTAATCTACTTGCACTAGTAAGCCTCATCACACAATTATTATACAGTTGTTTTTGCTGCCAGGTAAGAAACCTAACAGGAAAATTAAGATTCTATTGTGCCACCAAAACAGGAAGGAGATGGGACTTTGTTGGTATCAGAACCAAAAACCAAGTAACTGCAGAAACTCCATCTGGCAAAAGAAAAAAGGAAAAGTGTCCTGCTCCCAGAAGAGGCAAATAAGCCAGAAAGCAAGAGAGTGATGCAGGCAAACAGTATTCATTCAATGGAGAGCACTCTGGGACTTGAGAAGGTTCAAAAGGTGCATACTTTATCTCATATCCACTAGATCTATAAGAAAAAAAAAATTTAATAGCCTCATGCACAAATGGGTATTTTAATACGGAAACCAGTTGAGATGATTCTTTTTCTGACCGAGATCATAAAACTCAACACCAAGAAAACAAAAGCAATGGCTTTGCGAGTCTTAAATACCTGAGAAATACATAGCAGCTGGTTGGCAGAAAGTAAGCTGAACCCATATTTTAAGAGAGCTTAAAAATGTGTCATTTACTGTAGTCAATATATTTTTAGAGTCTCTTGGCAAAAAAGGGAGGAATAACACTCAGATGCATTTTCAATTAAAACTGGTAAGGTCAAACTTGTACAACTACCATACTGTTTCTGAATAATTCCAACAAAGGAAGATAACTTATATTATTGTTGACGTGAAGGATACTACCAACCTCAGCTACAGCCTGGTCTGCAGATTCCATCTTTTCAAATGTGATGAATGCACAACTGGATGGACGAACAAAACAGAAAAGGAAGAGTATACCGTAATCACACTATTTGTATTAATGCATGAGCAGCAGGCAGAAATGACAGTTTGTGCACACAGTTTTGTTTACTTGCGTGGGTTGTCCATTGAGAGATCGATGATGTTTCCGTGTTGAGAGAAAGCCGAGCGCAGGCTGTCTTCGCCAAGCCCAGAGCCATAAACATAGACCGTGTTGCCCTTTCGCACCCCTCTGCGCTCTGGGTACGAGTCTGACCCTGAGAGTAAGAACATTGGAGACGGGGTCATTTCATAAAGCCTTATTTTTTTAACATCACTTGTTCTTTTGTAAATTTGTATTTTTTGCTTCCATATATATAAAAAACTGAAAGAAGCTGGAAGTTTAAAAAAAGGAAGATAAAATAACCAAGTAAGTATGTAAGCGGTACTGTGTACAGAATGAGTGACTTAATTCCCTTAACATGTACTTTCTGGTCAACATTTACTGGGGGTTTGGTTTCAACCAACTAATTCTGCTTTATAACAGCCAATAATAGGATTGGTGGCAAAGCTGTTCCCACAAAGGTTTCTAGGAGTACACAAAAGAGGACTATTTTTAGATCTTTGAGAATATCACAGCAGAAACCCTCTTTAAGAGGATCAAATAAGCTCTTCGAAAAGCCTCTGGTTGATCCAAAACACTGCAGCAAGAGTAGTAACAAGATCCTTACAGAGATCACATTTCCCCTAAATAGCTTCTCTTTATTGGCTCAAGAAAATCCAGACTAGATTACCTTGCGCTTACATCTGGTCAGGTGACTTTGAACAATCCCTCAGTTATGTTTTTAAAACTTCAAGCTACTTGGGGACCTCCCACGATGCACTGAGCACCTCTCCTCTCTTTCACTATTACATTAACACTTTGCATCTTCTCCCTCCCCTCTCCGTCTTCTCTCTTCTTTTATCTTCCTACAGGTTTCCCTGACAGCATATTCCTGATCTTCAGTTATTAAATAAACACAAACCCACTTTGGTTTTATTCTTTACTTCTTTTGTTCCCTCGCTCAAGTCAATTAGCCTTGAAATTTGGCATTTTAAACCCTTAATTTGATTTAGACCTTGTGACTTCTATCAGTAAGATTAGAAATAAGTAACCTAGGTAAGGCATTAATTCTTACACTCTTGACATAGTTCATTACAATGGATGAGCTAGCACTAGCCAGTCACCCAGATCTTCAATAATCATCCAATTATCATCTCTCAATTTTCCTTATGTGAGTTATCTGAAGATGAGGAAATGAAAAAGCCTATGTATTTGAGACAAACATTAGGCCTTAAGTTCACATGACTTGAGGAAACACACTGATCTACAGGAAACTGTTACTCACGTCTGAATGGTCCATCTCTGTCTCGGTCCCGGTCCCTGTCCCGGTCTCGATCTCTTTCTCTGCTTCGGTCTCTGTCTGTTTCCCGGTCCCGTTCCCTGTCTCTGTCCCTGTCTCTGTCACTGCCTCGGTCTCGATCTCTGTCCCGGTCTCTGTCTCTCTCCCTCTCCCTGTCCCGCTCTCTATCCAGATCTCGCTCACGGTCTCTCTCTCTGTCTCTCTCTCTGTCTCTGTCCATGTCCCGGCTGGATGACATACTGCCTCCTTCGTCCTCATCCCGGTATCGGTCACTTGAACTAACAAAGCTGCGGCAGCAAACAAGGATACTAAATTAGACCCACAGATAAAGATTGTCAGCATATTAAACCTGTTGTTTATCCCGGGTTTGGAAATTACCTCTCGTACAGAGACTTCCTGTGAGCTCTTTTTCCAGACTAGAAGAAAAAAAAAATGATAATATCAAATGTATTGTATCAAATATCTGAATCTGTTCAGAATGATTGAGTCAAGCTGCTGTTTTGATCTGGAAATGTGTGTAATTTTTGTCTTTTTAAATCACCAGTGATAAACAAATCCTAGCTTAAATGTGTGCAACTTTAATCAGAAGTTGATGCAACTTGAAAAACAAAGCTATATACAATGCAGAACAGAGACCAAATGAAACAAAGTGGTCAAGTGATATTATGTTTAATGTCCCGTATACCTCAGGCTGGTCTTCATCTGTTGAGACGCTCCTTTGGAATGGTAAGAAAGCGGGAACTAGGCCTTTTTCGGGGTCCTGTGAGACACGCAGAACAGAAATCAACCACATGGAGGAAAAAAAGTTAATTGCCTGTAAACACCAAAAATAACATGAAGAATTACAGGTCATGCAACGTGTTTACCGACATCCCACCTTGAGCTTAATTTCCAGCATTCGAGATCTTTTAAATCCAGAGTTTTTATTCTCAGATTTAATAGCGCTGATCGCCCCCGACTTGATGAGCATCTTCGCTTGCTCTGTTGCTGTTGCCGTGTCAACAACAGGCTGGTCTGACAGTGCTTTGACAAAGAAAAACCCCAAACAAAGAGAAAAAAAAGTAAATAACAGTACAGTCAGGGTTGGAAGAAGGATTTAAAATGACTGAGTAGAGGAAAAACATTTTTCCATTAGATAGCATGATGGTTTGCTGTGAATTACATGCACTTACTCCGTTTCAAGCCACTCTGGTTTGTCTGGTTCGTTGAACTCTGCTTCTTCAAGGCGAGCAGTGCCTTTTTCTGAACAGACAGATAAACAAAATTTTAACACAAAAGGCTTATTTTCAGTTTGCTTTCTGGTTGATACCTGTTAGAAGACAATTACAGTAATCTAACCCAGAGGAAATAAAAGCACAAATGATAGTCTGAGTGTCACTAAAACCCAGCAATGATCACATCCTAGCAATATTCCTAGGTGGTAGCAGCAGGACTGGATGACCTGAAATCAGAGTCAAATATCACACCCAGATTTCTGACAGCTGATTTTACATGAACTGATAAAAGGACCAAGGGAGGACATGATGCTTGGGGTGCAGGTTGTCTGAATCAGTGATGAGAAATTCAGTTTTATCTGAGTTTATTACTTTTTTAAAACTGCACATATCCATTTCTTAATATCAGTTAGGCAGTCCGGTTGTAAAGTTGGATCAGTGGATTTTACTAAGCTAAATGAAATATTACATAACGAAAAAAGACAAGTCCCAGTATAGTCCCTGAAGGACTCGGTACACCGTAAAGAGAGCAACGAGCCGCGTCTCACTCACCTTTTTCTTCAGTTTAGCATATTTCTTTTGCAGAGCCTCCTCTTCCTCCGTGAGCGAGCTCGGAAACACCACCATGAGGGCAACCGCTACAATACAGACAACATACT
Organism: Australoheros facetus; assembly: GCA_030220045.1. Lineage (NCBI taxonomy): Eukaryota > Metazoa > Chordata > Actinopteri > Cichliformes > Cichlidae > Australoheros > Australoheros facetus. The sequence continues at coordinate 22,334 of JASGAU010087903.1, forward strand.
TTAACGGCTTTTAAGAAAAAAAAAACACATAACTATTTTAACAGCACTAAAAAGGCATCAACAGATTCCAGTATTATTTTACCACCACTAGTAGCCGGCCTGTGAGCTAATTATTTCGCAGGCAAGAATCCATAACAAGACTTCTTTCCAAGAGAAAACAAAAACTGTTCACTCAGAACAGACATGGAATAAACCCCAAGTCAGTGAACTCCTACTGGAACTATAAGCAACACCCGTACGTTATTTTCATCTGTTTTATTGGCTTACCAACTCAAAAACCAGTTGCAGTGGACAAGAACAATAACACCGACGCGTAAATGTGACGTTGTACTTGCGACGTTTCGATTTTTTTAAAACAAAAAAATCATAAAAATTATTTAACAAAGCACGGAAAAAATATATCTCTAGCTTATAATATTGTGTATGTTATAGACAGCTTTATAAAAAATAGGTTACAGTTTTTTTGTGTTGTGTACGTTTCAGTCCATAGACATAAATACGTACGTTTGTCTATTTCAGTCAGGCAGTTTGTCGCTAACCACTTCCGCTTGTCAATTTGGCAACTTCCGTGTTGACTGCAGCAACTACTTTGTGGCAACTTTTAGCTTTCACTAGCGACTGTGGGGGCATGGATAGAATAAGTACGCTGTGGGTTATAATTTATCAAGCCAGCTCCTTAAATAATTATATATATTTAACTGATTTTTGTTTTTTGTTTTTTTGCTAACTAGCCCCATTGATGCAGCTGGTGGTGATGTGGCTAACAGAGTAGCTTCTTTTTGCAGCCTCATTGGGCACAAATTTAATATTTAGCTAATCAGCCAGTGACTGTAATAATGTCTGTTAAGCATTTATTGAATAAATACGATCAGATAAAGAGTTTATTTAGCGTGTCAGTCGTTTTCTTCTCTTGGTTACAGCATAAATGTGTGTTTGCTCATCCATTCAGACTCTCCCTGTTTCTTTGCAGATGTGCCCCCTCCGGGGCCCATGGACCTGCCCATGTCCCTGCTGGAGATGGGATGCTCTGGCAGATTTGAGCTCATCACACACCCTCTGCCCGGACAGCCTTTACCTCCACAGAGCACGGTGAATAAGGAGTAAAATGACTGCTAACTTATATTGCTTACTTTTACTCAGTTGTAGTTAAACAAAACGATTTAGTATTTTAAAAAATTATGTTGTTATGAACTTATAGAAATTTTGCACTCCCATAAAAATCACTGATGTCCTTGCAGTGAAAGTTTTCCACACTGGAGGTCTGTGTAAAGCCCTTTATATTCTGTTTCTGCACTGTGTTCATAGTGAAAACCTATGTAGACTCACTTTTTCAACTCTGGAATCAATAAGGGGTGGATAAAGAATCTGACCTATTATCAGGATCTGGTCACGGTATTTGTATCAGGAGAATCATGTCGATATCCAATCATAGTCACAATATCAAAACTGTTCGGTGCTTGATGAAACCTAAAAGTTTACTCAGATAGATAAGCGAGTGTAGCTCTGTTTCTACCAGACATTCAATATAATGCAAAAAAAAAAAAAAGACTAGGGAGCACAGGCTCATTTATGTTCATGCACTCACCGGCCACTACATTAGGTACAGCTTCTTAGTAACGAGTTGGACCCCCTTTTGCCTTCAGAACTGCCTTAATTCTTTGTTTCATAGCTTCAACGAGGTGCTGGTTAAAAGACTTTAAAAGAGTTAATGTATTTGTTTTACTTTCAGGGGATAGTTGATGGTAATCATTTGTGCAAATATGGGGGAATTGTGTACATTTAAGGATTTGACTTGTTTTGTTTGTGGTGGCTCTTCTTCTATTTACTGAATTTCTCATCTTTTCTTTTCCTCCACAGCTCCCCCACGGGCTTCCTCCCACCAGCCTGAACCTGGAGACAGAAGTAGAAAAACAGTTTTTACGAGACCCTGCATGGCTTCCTGTACATGACAAAGATTTTGCCTTCCAGAAGTTTCTCAAGTATGTATGATGACTTGTTATAATGCTAATTCAAAAAATCACTAATAGACACATGTATTAATTTTACTGAATAATAAAGAAAATATCTTAAAATCACTGCTTCTTGAAATCTTATGTGTCTACGGAGGAGAGGGGGAATCAGTATAGTTGGTATCCAGATCCAATATTAATTACAAATAAGATCTTGTAATCAGTTGCATTATAAACAACATATTTTTGAAGATGGAATTTTTGTCTTGCGGTCTTTATCAGGGTGTCTCAGAGGAAAATTAATGTTGATTCTCTGCTCAACTGCACTCCGTCTCCACTTCACTCTGGACTCTCTGTTGTCAGAGATCCGACAACAGGGATGCTGCTGGACTTCACTGAGGTAACGTGAGGTTCCTTATTAAAATACTTGGAAATCTCAACTCACAAATCTTTATTTTGTTTTTATCATTTGGTTTCTTGTTCCCTGGAAGGCATGGACAAATCTTGAATAAACTTGATATACAGCAGTCTGTTCTGTTGCCTCCATCTTCTTGATTTATATGGTGGTTTTTGCTCTGTAAGTATTGTAGGGTCTTTACCTTACAAAATAATGCGCCTTGAGGCAACTGTTTGTTGTGATTTGGCGCTTTATAAATAAAATGGAATGGAATTGAAAGTGCAAAACAAACAAGTAGTACAAAACAAGTAGGGACCATGTTTTGTGTTTTTGCATGAGTCAAACCCTCATGTTGGGTCAGTGTCACTTCCTGTTTCTGTGCTGCTTCACTGAGTGTTAAAGGATTTATGGGAAGATTGGAATCACGGGGGATAATTTAACAGTGGAAATATAAACTAGGGAAAAATTACACGGTTAAACCTGACAAAGAATATTTCGTTGTTTACAAGAAATGTGGACAAATGTTTCAGCTTTAGCTATGTGTGGTCATTTTAAATATAAGGTTTGTTTTAATACTTAAAACTTAAAAGAACTTTTTTTTTTCACTACAGTCAATGACTCCCTGACATCTAGAATGCATGCACATGAACAAATACCACGTTTTCTCCCTTGAGGTGCTCTGCCAGGCCTTTACCCTGGTTTAATTTGGGTTTTTTTTTTTAGCATAATAATGACCTCCCTCATTTCCATCAGTGTCTCTTTGGTCATCGTATTGTTCAAGTAAACAGCTACTAAAAGCAAGTTCAACACTTGGAATCGACTCCAGATCTTTTATCTGTTCAATTTTTCATGGAAGAGTGAGGTAGCAGGCCTCATCTGGCCATGAAACTGCTTCTCAGTCAGCTGTTCGGTTGCTTTTGAGCATCTCAAAATGGAAGGCTGTGTATAAAATGGCTGCAATTCCTAAACGGTTAATACCTTTGTTATACCCCCTGAAACCTCTTAAAGCTGAGAGTCTGCACTTCAGTCACATCCTGATTGTTTGATTTAAAAGCCACTGTGGTGGTGGAGCTGGACACAACATTACAGAAACGGTGTCATTGTCCAAAACCTTATGCACCTAAATGTACATGTAAGGACACTGCTGAGTAACATAGAAACAGGAAGTGACACTGACCTGTTGCCAGGGGCTGGATTTCATCTGTCTCAAAACCAAAAAAAGTTATGTGAAATGTTGTTGTGTTTTCTGAAGTATTGTGTTTTTGTTGTTGTATTTTAGACCTCAAGGCCACCATAGATTTACTTTTAACAAAACAAAAATTTCACAGTCAAGGACTGCACAGGTTTCTCCATTTTACACTGCTGCTTTGATCTTTAGATATAATTGTCCATATTAAAGAACCTATCCACGTCAGCAGCAGGAGATTATTATTATGGTCCTGTGCATAATCACAGGTTGATTAATTTCATTTTGGGTCTATATTCTTATCTTTTTTTCACCTGTAGGTGTTACTGGAGAACACCGGCCTGTCAGCAAAGAACTCGCTGTCATTGCAGCGCCATCCTGGACCTCCTTCAGAAAGCCTTCGAGGAAGCAACACCAACTACCCGTTCCTTCCCGGTGAGATTCCTTCATTCCAAACATTTTTCGTAGTGATTTTCTGTATTCTTCCTTTAGTTCATGTGTCTGCAACTGAGGAGTTTTTGCTGTCTTTTAATATTTTTGTTGCACTGATTATTTTCACAGGAGGAATGGAGGAACTGACACTCGACCAAATCAAGACAAAATCTGAGCTGGAGAAGGAAATTGACTTTGTGAATGGTGATTTTTTTTTTCTTTTCTTTTAAGCAGGATCAGTGTAAAATAATGTCAAACAACTTTTATTATTTCGCCTCTTAAGAGTTTTAATTTGTCATTATTCTTTTGTAGATTTACTGAGGGTCCCCCCTGGACTGAAAGCTGGGATGGACTTTACTGACAAAGGTTGGAAGTCAAACTGTCCCATGAAAATAAAATACTACATGGTCTAAAAGAAGAGAATTTAATTATTTTCTCTATTTAAATTTGAATCCTGAAGATCCCAAAATAGCAAAGGCAGAGGTCAACCTCATGTCGCTCCTGTCTACTGTGGAAGACATTAGTGGTTTGCAGCTTGAGGCAGAGGAGAAGGAAGAAGTCAAAGAAAGTGAAGATGTCCGCAAACTGCCAAGAACAAACAGTCTGGAAGATCTGGGCATCAAGGTACGTCTGTTATTTCACATATCTGGTAAAGTGCTTTCCCTTAGAGTATAATAATCTGTTAATAATAAATATTAACACAGTATCATAATATAAATGTAGCAAAAAGCCAGATTGAAAACCTAAAGGTAAACATTATGACAAAAGTTTTAGCTGTGGTTCGAGTTTGTCCATGCTGTATATTGAGGGGAAACCCCATAAAAAGAAAAATCTTTTATATATAGATTTGGTTGCCTCTCAGGCAACTACTAGATCTAAATCCAGAACCTTCTTCCTAAAAGGCAGCAGTGCTAACCTTTATACAACCGTGCTGCCCAACACGTGGGAACAAAAAGCTCTGATCCTGCAGAGGTTCATGCAAATCACACAATGAGCTATAACCCCATGAGAAATATAATTTGCATGTAGATTCAGATACACGGCAAACGTGTTTTTTATACTTAAAAAAATGACATCTGCTGATATTAGACTTTGTACCTGCAGAAGATGTTTTGTCGTTGTCTGACCCCAACTGTTTCACAACCAAACAAATGTCATATTTGCATTTCTAAAACATCTTTCCTGGTGTCATGTGGACATTTACCAAACAAAATTCAGGCATGTAGGTTTTGATGATTGGAGAAAAATTTGGCCTTCCACCAAAGGAAAACACTTAGACCAAGATAAAGTACTTTTAAACAGTATTTTTAAGTGAGGTATAAGTTAGTCAATTAACTTGAAATGCATTTTTGTTTATTAAATGGCAAAAAAATAACAGGAAAACATGTAAACATTTGTTAAGTGAGGTAACACAGACTCTTTGCCTTATATGTGTAGTCACCCCCTAAAAGCCTGTTTTAAGCAAGGAAAAACCCTGAAAAGGATGTCTTTATAAAGGCCATGACCACCCAGATTTAAGCAAGAAGCCAACGTACATGTGGAAGCATGTGGTGCTCAGTGAGTTGTGGTTCTTTGTTATCATAAATACAGCAATGAAAAGACAGTTTCCTTTTCCTCTGTCTGCAGGATGCTGCTTCATCCTCATCTCCTCCAGATAAAGGAAAAGAAGAGAAATCAAAGCCAAAAGAGAACACAGAGGAAAACAAGAAGTGGGCCATTCCTGTCAACATAACATCACCCTGTGATGACTTCTACAAACGCATCCCCAACCCAGCTTTCAAGGTGGGGACTCAACATATCAAAATACAAAATACATCTGTTTTATTTATATATTTTTATCTCTTTGTCTGTTGCTTCTCAGAACATGGTGTGTGATGAGCTGCTACATGAAAACCACTTTCTCTTTCTCTGCCTCAGTGGCCGTTTGAGCTCGATGTTTTCCAGAAGCAGGCCGTGCTGAGGCTGGAAGCTCACGACTCGGTGTTTGTGGCCGCGCACACATCTGCTGGAAAAACAGTGGTGGCCGAGTATGCCATCGCGCTCTCACGGAAACACATGACAAGGTGTGTATTTGTGCACAGCTTGGCAGTTGCCTAAACGCTTTTTCCAGTACAAGTTATAAGACAGGGGTAAGTCTTGTGTTCAAGGCTGGAAAAGACGGTCAGAACACTAATAAAACGAGGCAGCTGTGGCTCAGGAGGTAGAACAAGTTCTCTGCCGAAGGTGGTTTGATCCCAGACTCCATGTGTCATATTCTCCACATACTGAACCCCAAATTGCTCCTGATGCATTAATCAGAGTGTGATAGGTTTAAAAAAAAAAAAAAAAAGCACTTAAAGTGCATAGCATAAGGAAGTGCTGCATGAATATATGTATGAATGTGGCTTGTAGTGTAAAAACACATTGAGCGCTCAGTACGAATATAAAAGTACTATATAAATACCTGTTTATTTATTAAAGCAATAAATTAATGATTGCATGAGACCAAATGCATTACAAAAAACAAATGAAAACATTACAAGAAAGCTGGACATATAGGCTAGCTGTCACACTACCCTTATACCTTGAGCCTTATGCCAGGAATAAAGAAGATAAGATATACTTTATTTGTCCCAGAGCTGGGAAAAAATTAAAGTATCTAAATTCCTAGTAAACAACAGCACCAGCTGCCTGCTGGAAGTGCAACACAGTTGCAGGGGTCATTTTTGCCTGTTGCTAGGTGGTTACAGGGTAAGGTGGATTTAAATTAGGGATTACTGTTGTGAATTAAAATGATACAACACTTTTATATGGTTTTATAGGTGCAAAAATGTTAAAAACGGGTGATTTTAGACTGTTGTCAAAGAACCTTCAGGGCCTTAACATGCACCTGTGCGCCATGTTAAATGGACTGGTACTTACAGAGCACCTTTCTACTCAGTTGAGCACTCAAAGCTGCTTTCTGCTGCAAGTTTCATTTACACAATCACACACACACACACATTCATAGAACATTTTTATTCTAACACATGGTTGCATCCAGCTCGGGTTCAGTATATTGCTCAAGGATATTTCGGCATGTGGACTGAAGGAGTCGGGGATTGCTCCTCCGACCCTTCTGACCAGGTTTGAGGACAGAGAAACAAAACACACAGATAATATAAGCTAAATAAATCATATAATAAATGGTAAAGTGTTACTTAGAATATTTTCAAAGTGAAAACAGGAGCATCGCCATTATCCATCCATCCATTCTCTTCCGCTTATCCGGGGCCGGGTCACGGGGGCAGGAGCCTAAGCAGAGAAGCCCAGGCTTCCCTCTCCTCAGCCAGCTCATCCGGGGGGACCCCAAGACGTTCCCAGGCCAGCCGAGAGATATAATCTCTCCAGCGTGTCCTGGGTCTGCCGCGGGGCCTCCTCCCGGTG
>JASGAU010088037.1:0-12884 GCA_030220045.1 Australoheros facetus
TCATGTAACATACCAGACAAACTATTTCAACCTATTGAGGCACTGAGTCATTTTACTTCATGCATCACTGAAGATGCAATTACTTGTAGAAATCACAAAATTCCTGCCCACAGCTGCTTAAGGAGAAGTTTGTTGGACTAAGATGTTTCTATGTGCAATATAATGACTTCAGAACTTCTTTATACATAAAAATCATCAAGAAAATCATTCAGTTGTACATTTAAGATAGGAAAAATCTTTTGATACTTTTGTTACATATCTTCAGTGCATGACTGAATTGATTTTTCTTTTTCCATTTAAAAAAAATGCCTATTAATTCCAGCTGAGATAGCTTTTGGGATGTAGCAAATGATACAAAGCTTTCATTGTTAGTGGGAACATTGTTATTTCAAAGGCCTTTCAAAAAGCCCTCAGAGCAATATTCCTTGATTCAATATCACAGTATTATTTAGGATCAGTTACTATACCTACTAGCTCTCTGCCTGTTCCTCTGATAACAATGACACCATCTCCATTCATTTCTATACACCACATGGCTGTACCTCTACATCTACATCTATAGAGATTCATGTATCTATTTCTACCCATATTCTCACTGTATATGCTGTGCTGTTGACTTTAAGCTGAAAACAACATTCTAACCTATTAAAAAATAAATAAATCAATACTTCCTTATGGTTTTAACAACAGCCAAACACAACAACAAAGTTCTTCAACAGTTAAAAATGCTACTGTCTCCTTACATTTCCTTCAAAATCTCTGCGTCTTTAGCTTGGAACAAATCTGCAGTAATGATAGGAAGCCTGAGAGAGACAACGTACTAATATTGCATGAACCAAGCCTTTATTTCCTTTCCTACAAGGCATCCTGCCCTATTTGGATAGCTGTTAAGACTGAAATTTGAGTACATCCTCCTATCCGTATACCCTTTAACAGTGACTGGAATGCACTTCACAAGGCTGCATCTATGTGCTGTTAACTACTCCTCAAAGAATCAACTAATGATTCATGTTTGCAGGTCCTAGAGTTATGCATTTCTTCTCAATTCTGTGCTGACAACCAATACAGAAATGATAGTCAGTACTATCATTATATTTAATAGTTTAAAAAAAAGAGCAAACAACATTACTGAAAAAGAATGTTAATGTGTTTTTGTAACCCCACTTCACTAAACTTAAGTGCATCGGTGGTCAGTGCTGTCATGTGTCACACAACAGGTAGACTCAAATTGATATAAATGTCTATAACAGTTCCTGAAACTTAAAAAAAATAGTCTAAGAGCATTTCAATAATTAAGCAGAGAAAGCCTCATGCCGAAGATGCTCACGTGTCTTTGGGGAGGATGCAAATGGTTTCAAAACATCACTCCTTTATGTAGTATTTTTATGCTTTACACTGCTCTTTGGGACAGTGTTTCTGTTTAGAGTCAGACTTTAAAGTAACAAAACCTATACAAGGAAATCAATTCATTTTTATTAATGTAAAGAAAGTGCAGTGCTGTTGCTGAGAGGAACTTCCAAGAATACCCTGGGTCCCACTATTTAAAGACAAAGCTTCAAAATGTGAAAACTAAAATAAATCAAAAGGTATAAAATACAGATCTAATTCATGAGTAAACACAGAATGTAGCATGTCCTCTGCACAAGGCAGCTCAAGGTTTCTTTAAAAAGATTTAATGGACTGAGAGAACAACATACTTTTAACGAGGGAAAGTGTGTTTTTCATTTAGTAACCTACAATCAACTTTGTCCCGCTGCACATTCTTGGTCCCATCTCCGGAGTAACAGCATTCAAGCAAAGACTATTTGGGATCATGTGCCACTTAGCAGTCTAACTTTTAAATCAAACATATAGGCTCTGAATAGAAAAAAGCAGCAGAGGGCAACAGTTCTCACTTTCAAAACTAAACTAAATTCCAAAAGCCTGACCGTAAACATGTACAAGCATAGATCTTTTTTATTCCGGTTAAGGATCCGTTTACTTTATCATGGTGGAAAAAAAAATGGAACACTGGCAACTTTTTGTGGTAATGGAACAGGACTTTGTCATTATGCATCAAACTGTTTCATTTGCCTCCACAAAGAGCGCTTTCACAGCACAGGCTGCAAACAGCTTCAAGTGAAAGGGCAATGCATATTTTATCCAACAAGAAAGGGCAATGCATACATTATACAATCAGCATCTGTGCCTCATGTAGACTCAACACACTGCTTTGGTTACCTTGTACACTGGACCATTTCACTTTAAGCAGAGACACAACTTCCTTTGAATAGTTTTCTAAGGTAAGTTCTGCCTGGATCTTCATCATCACTACCACACAAAAACACCCTTCACTTGCAGTTCCTTTGTAGTAATGGTTTACCAAAACTTTGATAATGTGCAAAAATGAAAAAGAGTCATGTATAAAGAAAGTCTGCTTTCATTTGGATGGTCATGGAATATGTTAGAGCCTGGTTAAAGACTAGTAAATGTTTCATTTCCATCTTAGCTCTATATTCCCAACATACACGGTTATACACTATAAGTAGTACTATAAGTAGTACTGGAGATCTACAGGTATGTACGTATCTACAAGTATATAAACCAGGACTCTGGAACATTGTTCTTTTTCCATCATTTTGCCCTGACCTGGTACATAATCCAGGTCAAAATCTATAATTTTGCTCAACTAATGTCATTGCCATCCATTTTAACAAAAAGCAGGCACAAGAATGATTTCCTTGGCATGCTGTCAAATAGTCTGGTGTCAATTCCTAGTAAGAGTTCAGTAAATGCAAACAATTATTAAGCTAGCAGTTATCATCAGGCTGGGTCCAAAGTTGTGCAAATGTGCGAGTCTATTCCTCCCAATGCCAGAATCAGTAGATATATTATTACTAACTCAGGCAGTTGTCTCAGGCTATTTCTTCACACTGTCTGGCGACTCCGATGAAGGTGGTTCATTCCTCTTTTACTGCTGTCTTTCCTGACACTGCCTTCTTCGTCAATCATTCCAGACAAAGGAAAATGAAAAGACGATTACTCACTGGCAATAAAAAAAAAAACCTTGCCTAGGTGTGTCAGGTTGAGTCAGGTGTGCTTGGAGGAGTGGAGACTTGCATAGGTTCATTGAGATAAGCATAGTTTTATTGCTAGTCTGTTTGGACTAGCACTAGAAGTTGACCTCATATGACTTTAAATGTTTTTTCACCTCAATAGTGCATAACTGTTGGTAATGGTTTTATACTACTTGAATTATGATTTTACTGATTTTACCCTTTCTTAAGAGCAGAAGTGCCATCATAGTTGACTGTAAAAGCGACAGGCTTATTTGGAAACTCATTCATTTGTGATGAGTGTGAAATTTCAGGAGGTATAATCCTAACAAATTCCTACGACACGCACTTCTTCACTGGACTGCTCTGCAGCCATATTATCAACAAAAAAATAGAAGTGCAGGAGTGGCAGCCTTTCTTTAAATTGCTTTCAATTGTTTTAGAGTATTAAAACAATTGAAAGCACTAAGTACAAACTTAGTAAAGTATTTTACAGGTCTGTCTTTTAAAAGGCTTTGCACTTTTAAAAGACAAACCTGTAAAATATTTTAATAAGTCACTATATGAGCCATTTGCCACAAAATTGGAATCCCATATGAGCTGACCCTTAGGAACACAACATGTAAAACAGTAGCTAGCCACCTGTGGCAAGAAAACTCCCACAAGTCAAATGTATGCTTGCTTCCCACAAAAAAACTAGAAGAAAAAAGTACACCATTGCTTAGTTCCAAGAAAACCTCTCACACTGAGATGTGGCAGTATCTTTCAAAGTTGAGCTGAATTAACCAGGGCAGAATGGTGAGAGCCTCACATCTGACTGCAGGAAGTCCGTCATGCTGTGTTTCTATTGGAACTCGTTGGCGCTTGGTATAATGTTAAGCATACAGAAGCTGAGCTCTTTTGCTCTTAGTCTTTTCTAGTCAAAAATCACGTCACTATCAGCAAAGTTTCTGATAAAATTGATGTGCAATGAATTTATTGTGCAGCATGGGAAGAAGCCCAGAAAAGAGTCTTCATAGGGTTATGTTTAAATTAAGATGGCACTTATCCAGTAACCACAGAGCTTTTAATAACACAGAGAATGTCTGGACAAACAGTTGCCATGGACTCCCTGAGCAGGCTAACGGAAAGGAACCATAATAGAAGAAGACGTGGCTTGCATAGGAGGTTTTCTTCTACTGGGAGTTGATGTAAATGAGGACAAGTTCGTGTTCAATAAACAACAACAATGGACACCACTTTTTTTTTTATCGCCATCTGAAACAATTTGTTTGTTCCTTGGATTTGTTGGATACTCCTACTCTTCAAGAGTCACTCACTGTCTACTAGCATCAACCACCACAGAGTGCTATGCTTTCCGTAGCAACACTATGTGACCCACATAATAGTGTTACTGTGGATGCCACTATAAGAGGAATGAACTGGGTTTTATACATGTGGTGATGGAACAAGCAAAACAACACAATACACATCAAGACTGCGACTGATGTACTCTTAACAAACACATGCCCAGGTTCAGCAATGCAAGCATCAAGTAAAACACTAAAATACTTCTGCAGTCTGGATTCACTACTTCCTACCGAGAAAAACAAATTTCAAAACTGGAGGTGTGTGGCTCCTGGCAGTTTTCCCCACACCACTTTTTCACTTGTTTTCTAATTTTAAACGATTTTAAAACAGCCTGGTTAAAATTCACAACATGCAGCTGCAGTAGAGTATATAGTGGGTGCGCACCCATGCTTATATTTTGCTTTTGGAGGTACAATATTTTAAAGGCATATGGCAACTTTAGCACACCACACCCTTCATCTAGTGAAATCATAGGAGCGGCATTACCACCTTGGCTGTATTTAGTTGTCTACTGACCTCAGATGTAATCCATAATAACAGGACCCAGCCCAGGACAATCCTATCATTGCACCTCCTGATAATCGCTTAATATAGGCCTCAGGGATTAAGTGGAAGATCAAACCAGGCTCCCAGAATCTGTGCCCTACATGGGATTTTCAGTTAGATGTACATGCCAGTTGCAGTTCTGCATGTGGTGCTATCAATATAATATATAAAAGTAATATTAGTAGTAGCAGTAAGGACAAGGTGACATCTCAGTACTAAGGGTCTTTTGGGTTGTCCATCTGTGGGAAGGATGGAGGTATTTCTTTCAGATTTGTCACAAAAACTGCCTTGGACTCAGCAATGAGCTGATTAGATGTTAGTAGTGAAAGGTCAAGGTCAATGTGCTTTCATAAGTCTCTGAACATAACTCAGCTCATGAACGCAATATATCAGGATCACCTTTAGATTTGGACTCAAGGAACTGAACTGATTAGATGCTGGTCGTCAAACGTCAAGGTTACCTTGACCTCACAAAAGATATTTTTGTCATATCCCAAGAATTCACACAATAAATATGATGAAATTCCACACAGATATCTATCTTGACAAAGTGATGACATTTTATACCCAAAAGTTCAAAGGTTAAATCATATAAACCGTCCTGCTAAACTCCAACAAAACTGCCTTCATAAGAAGATTATTACAACAGGAGAAGTATATATATACAATGCAAATACACTGCACATCTCCAAGTAATTGGTATTAGACAGTGTACACACATTCATATATGACTTTGTTCTATATTTTTTAAATATTCTCATACACCCTGGTGAAATGTTGGTAAGGTACTGAGCCATCTTAAATCCATGCTATCTGTGCAAAATTCAACTAATATCCAAGTACAAAAACAGGAAGCAACTGATTTAAAACTCATCTGTGGATCCATGAAAATACACTGTCACTAGTCCAAGCTTTAAATATCCCAGCATCTGTCTTCATAAAACAAAAATCTCATTACAAATCAGACATCCAACCACTACCTCAGAAACAATCACAAACACAACAGCTGACAAACAGCCCTGGAGGATGCATCCTTCATAAAGGCTCATCTTCTCATGCTAAATTTATGAGGCAGAAGAAGGTATTTCCCAACAGGTTCACTGAGGAGACTTCCTGTCAACTTACTGAATACTTCACATACATCTGATTCTTACTAAACATTAACCTATAGATATAAGCCTCTTTCACAACAGCAAAAGTCAGCAGCAGATTGATAGATCACACTTCCAGCTTTCTTGGGAACCCCCATAAATTTTTGAGGTTACACGTGCCAGGAAAAATCGATGTATTATGCATTATGTTTCACTGCCTCATTTAGTCATTAAATATGTAATGTGCAGAGAAAATTTTAATTTCAAATGGGGACTAAAGTCACATTAAGTAAACCAAGAATGTGGTTACTAACTTTTAAAAGGCGGGCAGCAAGCCAGGTCCAAATATCCAACTCAGGTGATTCCTATGTTTGGGGTAGGAACTCCAAGAATTCCAGACTGCTTATTTTGTGCTAATTTGAGTCAGCTGTTGAACTCATTCTCAGCAGCTGAGCATGTATTAACATATTTTGTGCAGCATGATAGGAAATCCACAAGCAAATCTGTGCCACTGGTATTATACTGAGAATATATATATATTCTGAATATTCTAGATTTAGGTCAAACAGATTTTGACCACTTTCCAAATTCAAACTTTTTTATAATGCATGCATATGTCTTCCGTGTACCCCAGCACCTACTCATGAATGTCCACCCAGGTCTAAGAGCTAGTCCATCTGTTCCTGCCATCAACTCTCCAAAAGAAGAAAAACGACTGCAATTGGGAACTGCACTCGCCTCTTAGAAGACTCCCTTAGCTCGTTAGTCCACACAGTGAAACATGACTGAATAAACTCTCGCTGTATAATACTTTCCTTATGCAAGTCTTTCAACATAAGCGTCACATAGATCGAGTGAATAAAGAGACTCACCAGTTTCCTCATCAATGGAGAATACCCCCAGGCCAGACCCATCTCGGATGGAATATCGAATCTCTCCATCTCGGCCTCTGTCTTCATCTTCAGCTGTTACAGTCATCACTGAAGTCCCAATGAGCGCATCCTCTTTTATAAATCCTTTTTCCACAAACGATCGGAACATAGGCCTGTAAAGATTTTCATTCACATCCACCACATCCACCTCAATGAAGCAGGTTGATGACAAGGATATGGGCTTCCCTTTGTCTTTAGCTTTTGCTGTAAGATTATACACCTGTTTTGTCTCATAATCTAAATTCTGAACAATTCGCAGAGCACCGCTGAGTTTGTCTACTTCAAAATTCCCATCTCCGTTATCAATAAGGCTGTATCGTACCTGACTGGAAGGTCCAGTATCGGGGTCATGAGCCTCCAGCCACATGATTACTGTACCGATAGGAAGGTCCTCCCTCACTTTTACACGGTAATTAGGGGGGAAAAATTTTGGTGGATTATCATTCACATCTTCCAAGGTGATTTTAAGTGGCACTGTGGACACCAGCTGAGGCTCATTTACTGCCTGGTCACGTGCTGCAATCTTTAAGATATAAAATGGATGGCGCTCACGATCTAATGGTCTGGTCACTGTCACCACACCAGTATTTTCATTGATTGCGAAATGATCTGTGCCTCCCAAAATTGAGTACTTGACGATTCCATTGTCACCTCGATCCTTGTCTGTTGAATCCACCTGGATGATTTCAGTCCCAACAGGTGTACTCTCACTTATTTCAACTGAATAAGAGTCTTGCAAAAACTGGGGGCTATTATCATTGGCATCTAAGATTTTAACATCCAAGAGGCGTGATGAGGATTTCTGTGGTATCCCAAGATCATAAACTGTAATGTTTAGGGTGTAGTGGTCTGTTGTTTCTCGATCAAGAGGAGAGTAAACCAAAAGCCAACCGGTTTCCATATCTACTATAAAGCGGCTTTCTGTGTCTCCTCCTGAAATAACATACACAAGTTTCCCATTAAAGCCACTATCTGAGTCTGTGGCACTTAAATGGACAATCCGGGCCCCAACGGGGATATCTTCTTTAACTTCAATCATACTTGGGAAAGACTCCGCAAACTGAGGGCTGTACCGATTCACTGAGTGAAAGTCCATGAAGTTGTCATCCGGCTCAGTCTGCGTGTGGATTTTGCTGCCCTGAAGCAGCTTTTCAGCCAACATAGTAGCGACTCCAGTTTCAACACACTTTAACTGGACGGGCTTGCGTGCCGTGATGACAGTGATGTTCATAATCATTGGCTGAGTCTCGTGTTCGCCATCAGTTGCAACAATTTGTAAACTATGAAAAGAGACTTTAGCTGCCTCTCCCTCACTCAGCGTGTGCTTCAGTGAAAGCATGCCAGAGTTTGGGTTCAGTTCAAATAGATCAAGATCATTCCCAGCTTTAATACTGTACCGTACTAGCTGCAGTTCATCTGCATCTATGGCAGACGCTGTTGTTATCTGCTCTCCCACACCGTGATCTCTTGGCACAGTCACTTCACAGTCCACATTTTCAAACAAAGGCTTATTGTCATTCAGGTTATTTAATGTTATGATGACTGATGCTTCCACCTCTCTCCGGAATGGAGATCCCCAGTCTGATGCTCTGACCTTAAGATTGTAAATCCTGGGCATGAGCTCATAATCTAGGACCTCTGAGGTACTGATGACACCAGAAAAGTAGTCAATGACAAACGGCTGGGGGTTCACATTGGTAATGCTGTAGGTCACATAGCCATTCTCCCCTTTGTCTAGATCAGTGGCTTTAACCGTCACCACACTAGTCCCTATGGGTACATTCTCATCAACACTGGCCTTGTAAGATGTCTGCTGGAATTCAGGTGCATTGTTATTTACATCAATCACATCAACAATCACTTTGGTTGCTGCTTTTTTGTCATTTGTAATCACATCCAACTGAAACTGTGAGGAAATATCAGCATTGATTGGCCCTGCAGTGCTGATTAAGCCAGTATCTGGATTGATGGTAAATCTGTTCTTGTCAGATTTATGTCTAAAAGCATATTTTAGCTGTGGATACTTTGGCACAGCTGTTACCATAGTGACAGGTGTGTGAAGGGGGGCAAATTCACTCAGATTGACTCTGTAAATGGCCTTTTCAAATACAGCGGGGCCCACTTTGAACTGTGGAGAAGTGACATGCACCAATTTAGCTGATGAAAATTGAGGGGGGCTGCCTTTGTCCTTTGCCTGTAAAGTGAGGTTGTACCCAAAAGGCTGGCTGTCCCAGTCGACATCTTTCACGGCTTTTATTTTATACTCCTTGCTGCCAGGGCTGGTTCTTACAGCCTTGAACTGCTGAAGAGGGTCACCAGCCACAATGCTCAATGATGCTATTTCTCCATTTGGTCCCTGATCTTTGTCTTCCACTGTTACGATGGCATAAGTGGGGTCATGGTCTGTATCAGAAGGGGCCAAGGTTACTGCAGTAATTACAGGTGCATGTTCATTGGCCTGTTCCACCCTCACGGTAAGTCTGGCCATGCTACTGAAACCACTGCTACCATATAGCTTCATCCCTCTGTCCACAGCAAGGATCTCCAACTCGTACAGCTGCGTCTCAGAGTAGTCTAGTTTGCCCGTCAGTGTCACCACACCACTCGTTGGATGAACTGCAAACATGTCCGTCCACTCCCGGAAACTATAGTAGTATTCTCCGTTCGTACCGATATCTGCATCAGTTGCCGTGACTTTGGCCACGCTTGTGCGTATGGCTGTGTTCTCTGGCAGAGAGATGCTATAGGATGTTGGTGAGAACAGAGGCCTGAGGTCATTGGTGTCCAGTACCTGCACCTTAACTTGAGTGCGACACTCCAAATTGGTGTTTCTCTCAGAAGCTTTAATAGTCAGCATGTAGTGGTCTTTAACCTCCCGATTCAGAATGGCAGTGCTGCCTCCTTTGGTCCTTATTCGCAAAAAATTGAAATCTCCCAGCAGATAGTCCTCTGCTTTGAATAAGTTCTCATTGTCTCCAGAAATGATTTTGTACCGTATGTCCCATTCTGGGTCTGTGACGTAGATCCCCATTTTGGTGTGACTTTCTAAGTAAGTCTTAGCAGCAGAGTTCTCATATATGGTGGCATTGTAAAGAGAGTGCGTGAACTGCATGGAGGTGGCCCTCACCATCCTTTGGTTCCCTGCGCAGCCACAGAGGAGCTGCAGGAGCAGCACAAGCAGTGGAACCCAGTGCTTCTCCATTATTGTACCCTGATCTTCACACCTGAGAAGGAGAAAAAAAGGGATTTTTAGAGCTATAATCCTGAGGAAATATTTTTTGAGAACAGTACAATAACAATCAAGTGAAATCACCATTTTCTACTATCATTCTCCATCTAAGTAGCCTGAAAAACAGCCAAAATGCTGAAAACCATATTATTTATGCCACTCTTTTAAATATTGTGACAACTGATGATAAGGCTGATAAACGACTAAGCAGGTTCCATGTGGAAATAAGATGGAAGCAGAGCTGTCAGTCAGGTGATGAGATCTAAGCCTGCACTGCTCCCATGTCTGCACAATGCCAGATGCCAACCATGTGTGCCCTTCACAACATAGAAATCTCATTCTCCAAACATCCTCTTAATGAGTTAAGAAAATGCACAGACAAAGCAAACATTTAGGTTCTCTTGTAAAATGGAACGCTATAATTTACACTTCTGGCCACCCAGAAAAAAAAGATTTAGAAAAATCGAATTTTACTAAATAACACATTAGTATACAAGGACGATGATGTTGGACCTTCATTGGTGCAGAAATGCAGCCAAAAAAAAAAAAAGAACAGAACAGAACATAAAAAGGTGCATGTAAATAAAACAATCTCTTTACAATCTCCTCAAAGTACAATCAAAATTAAAACCAGAGGACAGATGACTGTGAAACTGCTTTCAAATTGCAGATTCATTCGTTTACAACCGCTTTACAACGTCTCCGGCTCCGTGTGGGAGTCCGTACAAAGACAAAACATAAAAAGCAAGCCGTTGCTATGTCTGCGCAGGAGTGCGCTGTAAAAGAAAAAAACTACATTATATTTACTTTTGAGGTGACAAAATAACCCCACTAGAGTTTAGTTATTAATGTTTTATGTAGGGTTAATAAATAACAGGCGCTGCGCCCCAATCACCTTTATTCTAAAACTATAGCCTGCAGGTACAAAAGAACCATCTGTTTGTGGACAAGCGCTGCAGAAAAAAAATGAACAGAAAGTTAAAATTGTAGCTCTTTTTTTTTTATCACAAAAGATACAAAAGATTGTCCGTGTGTTTATATTCTTCAACTCTAAAACCTCTAAGCATATGTCTTCATTTGGAAAAAAAAAAAAGTTAAAATGTTTCACGAAAATGAGTTAAGTGCTTCGAGACTATTTCATGCCTAACCCCATCCCCCAACTACAGCCACTCACTTTGAAACGATGGCAGCCGAGCACTTAGCAGAGATTTGCTTGTGGAAGAAGAAGAAGAAGAAGAAAAAAACACGTATTTTCAACACAAAACAAACAAACTCTGTGCGCATAGTATCAAAACATTTAGTTTGTATGGACGCTAAACTTCTCCAAAGAGACAGCCAAAGCAGCAGCGGTTGGTTTCTTTCGCACCTCACAATAGCAGACCTAACTTTTTTTTACACGTTACAGAGATGCCGACGCTTAAACACCGCTGACCGCAAAAAAAAAGAAGAAAAAAAAGCCCACTGAGTACAAACATAACAACTTACATACCTCTTTTATTATTACTCTCGGAGATTGGGAGGTTTTGCATATAGTTTATGTAGTCCAAATCTCGGCATGGTATTACGTGGACTTCTCGCCTCTCCGTTACCCCATCTGCCACCAGCAGGCAGGCTCTCTCTTTTCCCTCACTGCCTTGCTTTCCTTTCTCTCCCACACTCGACGTGCGCGGTATCTCTCCGCGCTGCGCACGTCCGGATCTACTTACCGGCTGGCAGCAGGATAGGACCTTTCCGCTCTGAACCCGCGACCCTTTTGATTTGATTTACTGCGGTTTGCCTTGTATTCTTACATGAAATATTTCCAGACAGGCCGAGCGCTGTCCTCTGCTAAATCGATTTATTTTTGATTCAGCAGTCCCAAGGTAGACTGCCTTTTATTATGCCTTATCTCTGAAATTATTCAATACTTTCAAACCCCCTTACGCCCACCTTTGATGGTGTTCTGATTATGGCTACACGAATAGAAAACCAAATGTCAGTACGAGTTCTCCCAGATTGCTCTTTGTAACCATTAAGGCTATTGGACTCATGAGGTGTGAATCCTAGTGGGACTTTTTTCCTGAATGCATTCAACTATTTCTGTGATCTCCTTCTATTTACAGCAAGATAAATTAAAGCAACCCCCCACAATCTCCTTTACATTTATACAATTATAAAGGACCAAGCTTCGTGCTGCCCAATTGAAGTAACCCAATATTCACCTCTCCAGCTGCAGCCCACTTAGGGTACCCTGACAGGTTATTTTGTGCATGGATTACTGGCTAATGATAAACAAACAATAGGGTGCAATTTTCAATTAGATTTACACTCGCTTTGCTGAAAAATGAGCTTTGCGTTTACATCATAATTTTGCTGTCAGCATATAAATGTGGATAAACCTTATTTTGCTAATGAAATCTCAGTTCAGGGCTTCCCTGATGATGACAAATGGGCTAATAACACGTGCAAATGCAAAATTCCTCGTGTGTGTTGTTGCGTTTTATGTTTTTTAACAACAGTTCTTGAGATGATCTTGTTATTATTCTTACTGATGTTATTGATGTTATTTTGTGTATGTGTGTGTTTTCTAATATCCCGGGTTTGGCTGGAAATAAAGTGGCCAGCAGTGCGTCCCGGGGTCTTTATTGTGGCATTAGAGCAGGGTGACTGATGGTGGTACATCGGATACGGAGGCGCTGATTCTATCATAACCCCCCCCCCC
>JASGAU010088179.1:0-10000 GCA_030220045.1 Australoheros facetus
ACACTACAGGGTACTTGGCTCATTAATTTTTTACACTCTCCTACCTAATAAAGAAGATGGTGAAATCTCATTAGTGTGTTGCCAGATCAAAGTGAAATTAATTTTATCGATTGAATATTCCCATTGATAAATAGCCTACAACTATATTTACTGTGTGCTATTTGCTGCAAGTCAAGCAGCGCAAAAGAGACTTAGCAGCAGATTAGGACTAATTATAAAAACATTTACGCATTTTCTGCAACCCAAACTGAAACATGCAAATTCCTGTGACAATGCAAAGGATACTCCACTGCTGAAACTTTACAGCTGGGCTTCATTTGTCAGTAACAGAAGCAGTGTTGGTAACACAGTTCAACAGTTTGTATATATGAATTGCATTCCTTCAGCACAAAAAAAAGAAAAGAAAAATCTATATGGAAGTGAAAGCAAATATGATGCTTCCAGATGATTTTATGTGTTCATCATCAGTTTCTATGGTGATCTAGCCAGGTACAAAGGGAGCCACCTTTGTACACTGAAAACGTTAACTTTAAGGTCAACAAAGATCACTAACAATATAATCTTCCTAGAATGCCCATCAGGTTTCAAAACACCAAGATGGTGACGGTGATGGTGACGGCTTCACAACTGGGCTTTACTAACCAGTGAATTATGTCACCATGATTTATACAGTCTGTTGGTGCACTGGTACATGTGAGGACAGTGTAGATTGAGCAAAATATTGTAATTGTATTGTAAACTTAAAAGTGTAGTCATGTGTGGAGTTCATACATACATTCTTTGTAAATTGACTGAAAAATAGAAATTTATTTCAGATTCAGATTTTTTTTGTTGTTCTTTTTTTAAGCTTATATCTTGTCAACATGAGTTCCCTTTGTATTGTATAGCTTTTGTGTAACAGTCATGTCTAATCCTAAGACTTTCTGGGAGCAAACAAGTTTAACAGACAAAACCACGACCAGTGTGAATAATAAATGTCAGTGAAATATCTTTTTGAGATCCTTATAATTTTCATAAATGTCATAGTCCCAGCCTCTTTCTGCTGTGCTGCAAAGGTGTTAACATATTGTCTACAGAAAAGTGCTGTATATGCTTGCACAAACAACACTAGGTGCTTTTTCTCTGTATGTGTTAATGTTCAGTTTTGTATTATGATAAACTGCAGTTTTTACCCAGCACATATAGAATTTATTTCTCAACTACACAATTTTCATTTCTGAGGGTGGTAAAAATGTACAGAATTGACAAGTTAGATAAAGAAACTTGCACAAACAGACAACTGAAGATCTCTTTAGATTCTGCACCTCCTGTTTTAAAATGTCTATTTATTTATTATTTTCAGTGTGTAGCAAAGCTGTTTGCTTGAAAAGGTGCTGTTCTTATAAAAGATTAATACTTCCCCGGTGGCCCCAAGGCACCCGAGCCAACAACTAAGGATTCATAAATAAAACTAAATGGATCAATAATTCCAAGACTTTAGAGGTAACCTATGGCTACCCCTACCTTAAAAGAAAAGGCTTTCAGAAAGGTTAGGTTTTAATCGAAGCCTTCCTCCAGTAATAATAAAGAAAGTGTGATATTTATCCTCAGAAGTGCGTGGTAATGGATCTGATTTCCAGAAACCAGTTCACATGCTGAGAATGTAGCTATGTAACATGGCTTAAAGTTCTCCAGCAATGTGCTGGAATTCCAGATCAGCATCAAAAAAGGAAACTTTACTTGTGTCACCTCCAGACCATAACTACTGAGGTTATGTGGCTAATTACCTGCCACAATACAGTAGGTAGTATTGTTTTCACCATGTGAGTCCGTGCCACAACAGATGCATGTGATCCAGTCATGAAACGTATCCGTGTGCTATGACCAGTGTGTTCCGAGTACGCATGTAATTGAATGTTGAAGGCTAATTAACACCTAGTACTCATGTGTCAGGAAGTAAACATTCTGAATAGTGTCAAGGCTCATCACAAGACGGTCTCTAGATTTCTGACACACCTACCGTCTGAAGTTAATATCAGTGTTTTTCAAGCACTGTTCCCTACCAGTCATTTTTGTTAATTAGGGCTACACAATGGAGTCAGGGTTTGACACATTATATTCATTAAACATTTTACTGATGTGTCACCATTGCTTCAATGTGTACTTTGTGTCAGCCTTGACTTAAGATAAACTATATTGATTATTATAAAGAAAGTATTAGCGAGAGAAAGAAAATAAGCTGCTTAGTTAGTCAGAAATATACTGAAATACACTATATTTCAGTATATTTCTAACTAACTAGGCAGCTCATTTTCTTTCTCTTGCTAATACTTTATTTAAAGATATAAAAAGTTTTGGGGTCAACTTGAAAGAAAGGCAGAAGTGAAATGTAAAAGTCAGATCAGAGGTCAAATGTGAGAAATGCTGACTCAGCAACAGCAGAGTTCCAAACCTCCTCAACATCAGCACAAAAACTGTATGCCAGGAACTTCACAGCATAGGTTCACATGGCCAAGCAGCTCCTGTAGGTGTAATGTGTAGGTGGCCAAGTGCAGTACAATTCACCACAACACACACTATATTTGTTCATGTAGTGTATGTTTTTTTTAATAATTTGCCACAAAAGCATGGGAATTATTGGTAGTCAATAGTCCCTAATGTTCATCTTCTTTTTTTACTTTTTTTTGTCACCAACCCTGCTTTTGTATTCTTTGTCATAAGCCCCAAACATCAACCATATTGGAGACACAAAATATTAATGCTTTGGGATCTGTATATGTATTCGGATTCTCTATCATCTGTAATAATAAACATAAAAAGCCATTTTAAAAGAACTATCTTGGATTTAGTTTTGTTATGTTGTTTTTTTGTTTTTTTCTGCTAAAGCTACAGCAGTCACTTGAATATGTAGAGCAAACAGAGAGCCACAGAGAAGTATGGCTGATCTCTGAGTTGTGAACAGGGGATCTATTGTCTCGACAGCCAACACCAGATGGTTATTAATCAACTTTTATTGAACCAAAGTGCCAAAGCAGAATGACATATTACACTGGGAAGGGAAACTCTTGTGACAAATAGGATGGATAAAATCATTTGCCTGTGGTTTGCAAAGCCATTATCTTGGCAGCATGATGATGATAATTATGATGCATGTTTTGGTTGTACAAGCTGTCCTGTCACCATCAAATGTCTAACAAATACATCTACACTGTGTTTATTTGGGTGTTTGTCTTAACAATGCATTACAAAAGATTGACAACTTTCTTTAAAAGCTCTTAGAATATTTCTAAGTTGTATTTTTCTCTTGCTGTTATACCAAAGTCAAACTGATTTGACATTGATATGTACTTAATGTTCTTTTTTTACGTATACTGTTACTTAATATTTTCAATGCAAGACCATATAAGACATATTTATCAACTGTGAATAATGCCTCTATGACTATAATCAAATAATACAGACATACTGTATTGCAGTATAAATTCTTAAATTTGCTATTATGTATAACTTGTACTTTTAATTTTGTTCATTATTAATGGCAAGATATTTAACTAAAGATTTTGGATTTAAAGTTTCTACACTGCGGTATTGCTGCTTGCTGGTGTTCCTAAAAATCTTTCAGTAACCACTGTTTTATTAGATCTGTGATGCAAATGACAGGCAGTAAACTTCCACCTTATATAGATGGGGTTTTTTTTCTTCCAGTCATAAAACATAAAAGCATGTGGAAATATTCTGGGACATGAAAATAACAACTCCTGCTGACTCGTTCACATGTATTTTATTTTTTGTCTTTCCTCCCCAGGGGACTAATGCCACGAACACTAGACAGCCAGATCACATTAGAGAAGACTCCCAGCTACTTTGTTACCAGAGAGGCTCCCAGACGTATCTCCAGCATGTCCCATGAGACCAAGTTGATCGTTGTGGTGCGTAACCCAGTCACAAGAGCCATTTCCGACTATACACAGACTCTTTCCAAGAAGCCTGACATCCCCACGTTTGAAGAGCTGGCCTTTAAGAATAGAAGTTTAGGTCTTGTTGATACTTCCTGGAATGCCATTCGAATTGGGATGTACATTCTGCACCTGGAGAACTGGCTGCAGTACTTTCGCCTGTCGCAAATGCACTTTGTGAGCGGTGAGCGGCTGATAACAGATCCAGCAGGGGAAATGGGACGTGTTCAGGACTTTTTGGGACTGAAACGCATTATTACGGACAAGCACTTCTACTTTAATCGAACCAAAGGCTTCCCCTGTCTGAAGAAGCCAGAGAGCAGCAGTCAGCCACGATGCCTCGGTAAATCCAAGGGCAGGACTCATGTACAGATTGACCAGGAGGTCATAGAGCAGTTGCAGGAGTTTTATAGACCATTTAACATCAAATTCTATGAAACCGTGGGACAAGACTTCAAGTGGGATTGAATGTACCTTATTGAAAGACTGCTGTTTATTAAAATAGCTACATTATTGGAGAGATGTATCTTTAACAAAATGTTTAAAAGACAAGTTTATTGAAACATGTAGATTAATCAAAATGTCTAAAATATGATATAGAACTTCAAAACCTAAATATATAAATGGTTTCACATCATACAGGGTCATTCTGGGGACAAATGTAATTTATTTAAGAAAATACTAAATATATACAAAAGCCCAGTTTCCTTGCCATACATGACTTTAGAAATGCATTAAAATGCAACTAGTTCCCCATTAACTAATTCATTAAGAGGCAGCTAACACCTTCTTAATGAATTAGAGGGTTTAGTCATTTAGTCACACCAGACATACAAAGATGACATTGCTTGAATATTCATTAACAAGATTGCTTATTTATTCAGTATCTCTGCTGGAAATGAACCACTGTCTTTACTGTCAAAAAGCATTCAACACGATGTCACAGTAAACCATCAAATTAATAATAAAGCCAGCCTGTCAGTTATTCTGCAATGCATTTTATTGCCTTATTGTTGACAAACGCTCATAGGGAACAGTAACATACTGACTGGAAAATGTACTGTACGTGCGAATTAAAAAAAAAAAATAACAGCTTTATTATTGTGTAATACTGATAAGGGTTACCATTTGCTAAACTCTCTTTCAGCTCTTTTGGTGTTTATATTTTTTGCTGTGATCATCAAAATAAAAGGCTACATTCAAGATTTTATTGGATATTTTCTTTTTTTCTTTTTTGCCTAGAAAAAAGTGTGCATAATCTTAACTGGAAATACAACAAGTGCAAGACGCTAAATGCATCACCAAACCTTATCATAGAGTCATAGAGGCATTTTTATTTTATTTTATTTTTTATTTTATTATTTGATGACTCATGTTAAAGTTGTTAAAATCCCAACCTCTTGTATCAAGTCCTTTATATTCAGTTCATTTATGTTTTCCCAGTTTAGTTATCTCACCTCCTGTTTTATTTTGAGAGTCAGTATTACTTGTGCTTTGCTTTTAGTTTTGCTTCCTTTTTCTCATCTCCTGTGATTTATTCCACCTGTGTCTTGCCCCCCCCCCAGCTGTCTCCACTTCCCTTAATTACCCTTCTGTGTATGTATACTCACTGAATGCCCTTGTCCTGTGTCAGTGTGTCTGTTCAGCTTCCCCAGTGTTTCCTAGCTCTGGTGTTTCTTAGTATGTCAAGTTTTAGGTTTCAGTAATTTATAGTTTTCCCTTTTTTTTTTAACACTTTATGGTTTATGTTTGTATTCCTGCCTTCAGCCAAATGGCTCTCTTTTTGTTGAACTCACCCTGCCTCCACGCATTCACATTAATACATACCTCATGCAATTAAGAAATTTACCTGCACATTTGAGAAGTGTATATGTATATAACGCTATATTGCTTTGCATTAACTTTGGCAAATCTACAGTTTTCACATGACTCTGTGCAGTCCTATAAAAAACTGATTTAGATGATTTAGTCGCTCGTAGAACCACCTTTACTAGCAAAAATATTAAGTAATTTTCTGTATGTCTCTCACATCACTGTGGAGGAATTTTGGCCGCTCTCCTTTAAAGCGTTTGTTGAGTTCATTGAGGTTTGCAGGCATTCATTTATGCACAGCTCTCTTAAGGTCCAACCGCAGCATTTAAATTGGGTTGATGTCTGGACTTTGGGTCATTGCAACACCTTGATTCTTTAGTATTTCAACCGTTCTGTTTTACTTCAGCTGGTGTGGATGGGATTACTGTCCGGTTGCACGACTCAATTTCTGTCAAGTTTTCATTGTCAAACAGCCCCACAATTGATTCAAGGATACTTTGATATACAGAGTAGTTCATGGTCAACTCAATGACTGCAAAGTGCCCAGGTCCTGTGGCAGCAAAACAAACCCAGATCATCATCCCACCACCACCATGCTTTACAGTTGTTATGAGGTGTTTGTACTGATATACTGTGTTGGGTTTCTCATTTGTTCTGGAACAAATGATATTGTTCCAGAAGTCTTGTGGTTTTTTCAGCTGCAACTTTGCAGACCTAAGCCATGCTGCCATGCTCTTTTTAGAGAGAAAGGTCTTTGTCCTGTGACCCTTCTAACCAAACCATCCTTGTTCAGTCTTATTCTAATTGTAATTTCATGAACTTTAACACTGACCATGCTAATTGGTGCATCTAAAATCTGAGATGTAGCTCTTAGATTTTTGGTGCTCTCTGAGCATTGCACACTCTGATCCTGGTCTGAATTTGCTAGGATGTCCATTCCTGGGAAGATTGTGGCATTGTGTTAACACAAACTTGAATGTTCCAAACCCCCAAACTGCCAAAACATCTGCTTTTACAAAGGTGGTCACACTTGCTGATCAATTAATCAAGCCTATTTGATTAGCAGCATCTGGCTGGTATTTAATCTCTGAATTCCTATAGAAGCAGTACAGGTGTACTTACTGTACTGTATGTGAAAACATTTTTCACATGACTGCATTTATTTATGAAAGGAAATATCTGAATCAAAATCTTTACAAATCAAAATTACACAGACGTCTCACGGCATCATTTAAAGTTCATGGAAACTTCAAGTAATTAAAATCATTCACATTATGTTTCACAGTGATGACACAATATCACTTCATCCTGAATGTGTAGATAAAGAATCAGCATGTAAAATATTCTAATGTAACATAACTACATAATAACATTACATTATTTTATTTTGTATATTTTTAGATGTGATAAAAAAAAAAAATCAATCCAGGGAAAATATCCTGTCTAAACCTGTCTCTCTCCCCTCAGCCCCAACTGGTCACAGCAGATGACTGCCCCTCCCTGAGCCTGGTTCTGCCAGAAGTTTCTTCCTGTTAAAAGGGAGTTTTTCCTTCCCACTGTCGCCAAGTGCTTGCTCATAGGGGGTTGCTCTCTGTAATTATTGTAGGGTCTTTACCTTACAATATAATGCACATTGAGGCGACTGTTTGTTGAGATTTGGCACCTGCTACAGGGCTATAAATTCAGGAGCTCTGTCTAGTCACACTAAGACTAATGTGACAATGTGACCTTCCATATTAAGGAAATTAGATATTCACTTGCATTCTGACTGTGCTCCACCAGTACATGTCCGTTGGCCAACAGCAGTATTTAACCTGTCATATGTGATATTCCCTATTAATTTTTGATTAACCTGCCAATGCTGTCTGCAGCTGCCTACTACTTAGTGAGCCATCAGCAGACACACCAGTTTAGCAACAAGCTCAACTTTATCTCTGCTCAGTTAATTATAACTTTTCCCCAAGAACGCTTAGAGCTTGATGACATGGCGCTGAGGAAAAACTCCCACATCATTGCCACCATATGATACCCAATGAATACTCTCGTGTTATCAGTCCCAAGTATGACTTCTTTCCGTGCGACTTCAATTAAAAGAAATTTTTTTGGGAAATATTCATGCTTCCTTAACCAAATGCAGCACATTGCACAGGGCAAAATGCATTTTCCTAGTTTACTTTTCAATTTATTTTACAAAATAAGACAACCCGCACCTGCAGTGCCACAGATGCAGCTGTGACAATCAAAACACACAGTTCATTGATGTATATATTGTATTAACTCCTCATTATGAAGAAACAAAGCTTCACAAGCTGTCTGACTAACCTTTCTAACCTTCAAAGTAAATACCAAAGACGCTCTTGTAAATGTCATGAACTTTGAAAGACTCCCAGGTAAAATACACCTCTGCTACTCATCAGAAATGTCTGACAGGACACACTGAAATCCATTACTATGGAGTCCATTTATTTTCCTTTTTATTAAATAAAAATAAATAACAACG
Organism: Australoheros facetus; assembly: GCA_030220045.1. Lineage (NCBI taxonomy): Eukaryota > Metazoa > Chordata > Actinopteri > Cichliformes > Cichlidae > Australoheros > Australoheros facetus. The sequence continues at coordinate 8,248 of JASGAU010088179.1, forward strand.
CAGAATTCAAATATGCCTTTTGCAGTCGCCTCCTGTGGATTCAAAAGTGGCAGAGTGCTTTCTAAACTGCCATTATAAAAACCTACTGAACTTCTATTTCAACCTTGAAACTTCTCACACACAGGTTATCAGGGAAGACAGCCAAAGATAAACAGCTATTCATATGCTTTGTCTCAGACAGCACTACACTTTAACTATAGCCTGTCTAAAAATAATAATATTAATAATAAAATATATATATTTTTTAAAGTTACAATATTTGTAGACTTGTTCTCTGTAGTGTGCCTTGTTTTCTATTACATTTTCTGACATTTCCAAGTGCAATGCAAATTGATATCTGCCTTGCTTCTTGGCGGAATGTGTAATTTCTCTAAAAATGCTTTTTTTTTTTTTTTCATTTGGGGTGTAATGTGAAGGTATTCATATGGAGACATCTCCTTGTCCCGTTTAATGAGCCAAAGCCATGGAGGATAATGAGGATGTCCCTTTTCTTGAATGGACAATGAGAAGAGCAGACTTCCTTTTAGATGATTTGAAACTTGACAGCCAGAAACCCCTCTAGAAGAAATCTCATTAAATACTAAAATGGCATACGAGTCAACCTCTACCTGCATCGGTGCGTCTTTTGAATATGTCATCATTCCCCAAGGTATTGCCTGGAATATGTTCTATCACTGTGCATCTTCAAGTACTTCAAGCTTTTCCTCTAAATTAAAGGATGTACAAAACTGATTTATTTCCACCACAGATACATGTTGGGATTTTCTGAGGACGTTTCAAATGTATCTGCAATTTCTTCATGCTTGATGCAACTGACAAATTTTTGTGCCACACTAATGAAACTCTTCCCATTAAGAAGGCTGTGCATTCTTGGGAGAAAGAGGAGTAACACAGCCACACATGCACAACTGCTGTATGTACATGCACACACACCACTAACCAATGTGAAAACCTTTCCCCTCACCTCATTTCCTCTGGTCTGTTGAACATGTGCTGCTTGCCTTACCTTCAGAAAGGTCAAGTGCAGAACTGGTCTCCAGGCACATGCTCAACTAATTAAGCAGTAGTAGTGGTGGAAGATGCGTACCAGCTCCTAGGAGACCGCTGCAGTTGGTAGCTACCCTCAGGGGTACCGAATATATTGTTTCGAATGCAAGCAAGGTAGGGATTTGCATTACATTGCTCTTGTGAAATATAAAAAAACACTACTGTTTTGTCAGGACAGAAAGCACCTCTATGATAATATATATTTAAAAAAGATACCAGTGTCCGAGTCTTTCTACTGAACTATTCCCAATTTTAAATACACATCATTGAAACAGTTCTCATCACAGAATAATGGGAAACAAATGTAATATATATATATATATATTATTTTTTTTTTTTTTTCTATATTGTGGTAACAGCAAAATCATGAATTGAAAAAGGTTTTGTCATTTTCATTCATCAATGGCTTTATCATTGAAAGGAAAGGTTCCGTAATTAAAAACAAACAAACTCATCCTTCTCTACTACAATGAAACCAACAGCATTGCACAAATGTTATTTTGAGTTATATTTTTTTATTGAAAGAGTTAAAAAAAAGCATTACATATAGGTTTTGGTTAAGCTGCAAATACTTGCTGAATGTACACTCACCAGCCATTTTATTAGGCACACCTGTTCAGCTGCTCATTAATGCAAATATCTAATCAGCCAATCACATTGCAGCAACTCAGTGCATTTAGGCATGTACACATGGTCAAGACAACCT
>JASGAU010088179.1:15000-19598 GCA_030220045.1 Australoheros facetus
GCTGCTTTTTCAGACATAATTATTAACGTAAGGTTGAGATTTATGAAGACATCTCTAATGAAATGGAATCATAAAGCTGTCATGATTGTTTTCAGGGTGTGAGCAAAATGCCATCAGTGTCATAAACATGGTTGAGGACGTGCTCTGTTGATATAATGCCTCATTGACCCCTAATGTGCAGGCATTTTGGGTGGGAAAAAAATGGGGACTCATTTTTGAATATAACTCTCTGTAATTGTGGAAATAATGGCCTTACTTTGGAGAACAGGAGACAATAATCAGAGCAAATGCAAAGCCACTGAGATTGCCTCTGTCTGCCTGGGATGGATTCTCAGAGAGAAATTAGCTTAGATTGTAGCAAAGGTTTTTGCAATCACACTGGCTCTGCTTTAGCATAATGTGACTTATTAAAGCATTTCCATTGTGTCATTACTTTCATGCTTTCAGAGAAAATGGGCTCATTCAGTCAGTATCAGTCCAACTCCCTCTCTTATCTTTTACCGTCTCGCCTTTCAGCAACCCTCAACCCCCAACCCACGTATTAAATATTTTAAGATATTTGCTGCTATCTCCAAGCTCTCGGCCCCGATTACTTCCTCATACCCTTTGATTGTTTGACTGTGCCGTACATTTCTTTATGTGAAGGAGAATCAGTGCATACATGTTTTCCACTGGTTTTAAAAATTAGATTTATAGAGAGAGCCAGCTATCTGGATGTCAAACTATTCTGCTTCATATGTAGTTCAATATAAGGACTTGAAGGTAGATGCTGAGACAGAGCGGTAAAGAAAAAAAAATATACCAAGGTAATTAGGAACAGGTTTAAATAACCAGGGCATCACAGAGGCAGTAACAGGACAGACAGACAAAGAGACCCACAAGAAAAGAGCAAAGGAGACTAACAGACAGGTATAAAAAATACAATCTAGCAGGAGAATGAAGGAGCATAATAAAAACAACACACATACCAATGATCATAGAAAACCAAAGCATTTGACTGTGTGCCATGTATTTAAGAAAGACAAACTTAACTGCAAGACTGAAGGAATGTCATTTTGATAGGCCTGTACTACTGCTGCATTGCATTTGGAGTGGGAAGTTGGATATCCCAACTTCTGAGTCTGAATTTCCTCATTGTTGCAGACATAGGGGTCTTCTGAACCGCTCTTTGTCTGGACCCTCGCCCAGGACCAGTTTGCCATGGGAGACCCTACCAGGGGGACAAGCCCCCGGGCAACATGGCTCCTGGGATCACTGGGAAACACAAACCCCTCCACCACGATAAGGTGGCGATTCACGGAGGAGGTGGCTGGGAGAGGGAAGCCTGGGCTTCTCTGCTTAGGCTCCTTCCCCCGCGACCCGGCCCCAGATAAGCGGAAGAGAATGGATGGATGGATGGATGGATGGATGGATGGATGGATGGATGGATGGATGGATGGATGGATTGTTTTGTTTTATTTCTAGTGATGCATGAATGGCTCCACATTGCTAGAGAGCGAAACAAATGTTATTTTTCCTTGCTTTCCTACTAGAATGTGATCAACTTGGGAGTGACGTCACTTGCAGCTCCAAGATCCGACTATCAAGGTAAAAGGAATGCAGCATTAGAAGCAGGATTTAAGGCTTTTGAGACAACTTCAGGTTTAAACATGAGTTTTCTGTGTTATAAAGATGGTTCACTTCTTACTGAGGTACATCATCATGGCAACTTACATCGCACACCTACTCAGGAGCAATATTCTAGATATGAGATCAAGGGCTACGAAATCACCACCTACTGGGTTCCAGTTCTAAGGAAAATTGTGTCCATTCCTGGAAAAGCCATTGGATCTCAGTGCACAGCCAAAGGGTGCACACACTTTAAAGAAGTCTAAAGTTTTAGTCTTTTACTGATGAGCCTCAATCAAGAAACAGAGCTTCTTAGCAGCAACTTTATTCATGCTTTTTTTTCTGTTTGCTGCAAGAAATGTTTAAAATGATTTTATTGTTCTACTGTATATGCCTTAATATAGTGATGATCCTAAAACAGGGTACCTTGTACTTGCTAACTTTATATAAAATTAGCATGTAAACACTTAGCAGTTTGAATTCTGTTTTTATGCTTTCTTTGCTCACAGACTGTTTAACACCACTGGGGCTGCAGATGAAAGAATAATGCTAAAACTGTTTCACACACACACAAAACAACATATCCTGTTAATTTATCAACAGAATAAGCAATTGTAATTATATGTCAGATATCACAGGTCTGTTGAACTTGCTTCATAGTACAGGCCCCAGAAAGCCGAGAAGCATAACACCAGCTAAATTCACAAATTGTTATTTTTATACTTTGTGCATTTTTTTCTCAATACAGTCAATGTGTTGATAACAGGTCTTAAGAAGAGCTGCAAGTCACACCATTATTATTATTAATATAATTAAAATTATTATTATGCATTTGTGAAACACAGATATGAAAGTAGTATTAATCTTTTTATCTGACTCTCATCTTTACCAAAATTTCAAACATTAAACACATAGCCTCAAAGATGACAAACTTGGCATAGACAGAAAGTTGCAGCCATCCATGGAAGTTTAAATCAATAGCAACTTCAAACATTGTGACTGCTTTGAACAGCAGCATACTTTAGAAAAGGTATAAAAATACATCAAACCAGTGGTTACAGAGACAATTAAAAATATATATAATTGATTTAAAGGGGATAATGTAGACAAGAAATTTAAAAAAGAGAGAGAAAGACAATTAAAATTAATTAATCCATGGCACAGAAAGACTTTTTCAATTAGACTGTGAAGTGGCTGACGTTATAGGAAGATGATACTTATTTCAGCTCATCATAGAAAGATAACTTAAAGATTTAAGCATTTTGAGCATTAAATAAGCCTGTTGCCTCTAAAGACAAAATGTGATTAATATAGATGTTTGTGTTTTATTAGTTTTAGAATGAATTTGTGCATCTGACATCAAGCTGGAATTTTCTGCTGCAATGCAGAGCGGATCACAGTACAACTATTGACTTTTTCAGGAGGTATTTGAACTTTGGCAATATTCTGAAGAAGAATTAGAACAAACCTCAAAAAGACATATGATCAGTTTATGTGAATGCATGCCTCAGTTGTTGCCATTTTTTTCTAAACTATGTGCTAAGAGCTGAAAATTACATGTCAATGCACCCTTAAAACAACACGGTTCTCTGCAAATTAGAGAAAATCATCCATTTCACTTCAGATTTGATCAGTTATCTTTATGTGCAAGTACAGTTATTTAAGTCTGAATGATTTCAAACACACCCTCGAAATCTGAGCAAAAAGGTAAAAGACATAACAAGGCTCATCTGTTCTCTCTGCCTGTGAAATGGGTGCAGCTTAATGGCTTGTAGCTGGCAGAGGCGTTTTATAACTATGTGCAGACAACAAAGAATCAATGTGAAATGCATGACAAGTTACTCAACATGGGTTTGAAATGTAAGAGGATTAGTAATGTTTGCTGACATAACTGGGACTCCCAGTGAGCTCCACTGGAATTGTCAGCCGTTGTCTTATAGCATCAAAAGTTGTGTAAGGTTGAATAAAACATTGGTTGTACACGAAAAGATAGAAAAGATGTTGCAAGTATCTCCTCTATTAATGGCCATACAATTTGAATAATAGCAGAAGGTAATCAAACGACTCTGAGATGAGAGTTTAGATTGTATTCATTTTGGGACATGTTCAGTAACAGCCAAGAGGGGAGGACTTTACAGAGACCTTTTTTGAACTTCTCAATAAATAAATGTTTCACAGAAAACAGGGCTCCTACTGAAGAAGAGATTTTCATTGGATTTTCTTGAGACTGAAGTACAGAATTTTTATATATATATATATATATATAATGCTTCCCCTGCAGTTGTTCTTATATAAATATTATGTTATTCTGTAAGTGTTGAGCAATGACTTGCCACAAAGTGTCAAGAACAAGTAAGTGCACTTTTATTTGCTGCAGATTTTTTTATTTATTTTTTTCTGTTTCTAGTAGTCGTGTTGGTGTTTTAGCACAGCCAGAAATCATTGCTTGACTTTGAAGTCAGTGTCTGTTTCTTTTAAGCACGCCAACGCTTCCAAACGCCTTCAAGGAGCTCATGCTGAAGGTTTCCGAATGTGTTTTTATTTCTTTCAAAACAAATGATGTGTGCTTAACCCAGCAGCAAGAATTGGAATTTTAAAAATGATGATGTTTCTAAATTCAAGGACTATCCAAGTCTTAGTTTTAGGCCATCAAAGTACAATTCCAACAATGAAAGTCAACTATGCTCCGAAAACTTTATCGTATATACAGCTTGATTTTTCTTCTACTTTTCTAAAAGTCATTGGTCTCAGTTCACATAAACTTTCCATGAAACAAGTTTTTTTTGAGGTTTATGCTACTATGTTTTAGGTATTTGTTTTTCTTGTTGCTGGACCAGTTTACTGTATAATTCTGTCAGAACGATAAATATAAAAATAGAATAGAAAACAGAGCAAGAAAATTACATAACTGTTAATTAGTGAACTGTATGTTGCTGGTTGATAATGCGTTTTGTAATTAGAACTAATTTGCTATTTCTTATATATATATA
>JASGAU010088359.1:0-18558 GCA_030220045.1 Australoheros facetus
TACTTTTGATGGACACATGGTCAAAGTGTCCATCATTGTATGTGCAGGTTATCCCGGTGAGCAAAAAGTTCAGGCTTCAGTCTGATCTAAATGTGTGGTTTCACACAGTTTTTCTACTCCTCCATCTTTATGTCATTAGAATCAATATACCTGATATGGGCATCTTAGGGACACGGCCCTGGTTATAAGCACAAATACCCCAACAATCCTTCTGTTTGGGAATGGCAACCAATCACAAGGAAGTTAGTTTTAAGAGACAGAGAAAAAGGTTCAGACTGTTTGAAGATGAACTGAGGAGCTGCACCAAGGCCCAGTATAATATAAATAAGGATTATTTTGAACTGGGGAAAATGGAAATTGCTCAAAGAGAGTCCAACAATAAAAATATGGAAATGGAAATTAGCATAACAGGTCTCCTTCAATTTTCCATTTTCATTTTAAGATGAGGGTTGCCAGAAATAAATTTTGGTGTAGTAAAATTAAATAAAACATCACATTCTGTGCCTGCTGTTTAGTTTATAATGAAAAAAAAAAACACTTTTCTGCAAAAAGTTAGGACTATTGTAATGGACCAACAAGCTGTTTAATTCCCGGTGAGACATCTTCCCTCATTATTCCACAATAAATTAAGCAGATTAAAATAAGCGGAAGAGAATGGATGGATGGATGGATGGATGGATGGATGGATGGATGGATGGATGGATGGATGGATGGATGGATGGATGGATGGATGGATGAAGATGTGGAGTTGAACTTGGATTTGGTCACAGGATGTCTCAATTTGAAGCCCAGAGAGATGCCAATGCCAGAGAAGTCATCATTAGGCTGGAAAACCAAAACAAACCTATGAGAGCGAACAAAAACTTCAGGAGTGGCCAAATCAACAATCTGACACATTCTTAAAGAGAAGAAGCGGACCGGCCAGCAGCATCAAAAAGCCTGGAAGATCAGTGAAGTGGGTGATCACACAATCCCTTCACAACCCCTAAGTCAAGAACACTCTTAAAGAGGTAGGCATATTATTGTCAAAGTCCATAACCAACAAATGCCTTCAGTACAGAGGGTTTACAACAATGTGAAAACCACTGATTATACTCAAGAACAGGAAGGCCAGATTAGACTTGCCAGAAAACATGTAAAAGAGCGTGCCCAGTTTTCAAAATAAATAAACAATTATTTGGGCAGATAAAACCAAGATGAATTTGCACCAGAATGATGGGAAGGCAGAAGCATGGAGAATGCTGCAAACCTGATGTTTTCTGTGACTAAAATATGGTTTCTAAGATTTGCAAATCATTACAGTCTGTTTATATTTACGTGCTTTTTTTTATCCAGATCTCTCATGCATCTTTTGATTATTATTATTTTTTTAAATAAATACTTCAGCAAACAGCTGTATACAACAGTCTGCAGTCAATAGGGTAGACAATAACAGAATAGTCATTATACCACATTTAATAAAAATCTATGATATGTTGATAAATCTGCAGAGGTTGAAATCTCCTCACATTTCTCTCCATAGTCTAGCCTACAATTTATGATTAAATAAAGTATTTTCTTCATCAGTATTTAAACATTTATCATAACTGTGGTATTAAAAAAAGTTCAAAAATGCAAACTTAGTGGTTTTTCTAACACTTTCTTTCCTCTCCTCAAACCTCCCCTCCCTCAGGGTAAGCTTCATCTTCATCATCCTCTATCACCTTTTCTTGCTTACAGTCTGCTGTTTTACAGCTTAATCCTTTTTTTTTTTTTAACCTTTTTTGTGTTAAGGTACATCATGCTCAAGGCACAAATAATAATGTAATTATCTTGTTTAACTTTGTTAAAGTTTAAATAAGTGTCCAATTTTTTTGTGTTTATGAAACTATAACTCTGAAATTGCAGTACCTTGGCTGAGAAGGCCCGATAGCAGTGTGTAAACATGCATTAAATTAAATTAGGTTAGACAATGATATGGCATATAATATCATTTTTTTGTTAGTGTTCCTGTGATGTTATCAAACACAAACATTACAGATGTCATATACAGGCAGTCTAATGATCTCGCAGATATACTGGGTGATTTAGTAATATGTGAAAATGTATTACTTTACACTGGTACGCTGGTGTGCTGCATCCATCACATATAAGTGACTACCTACAGTTCATTTTAAATCCTGGGATTTTAAATTACAATTTCAACAGCATGAAGTGCACTGGCTTCCTCAAAATGCTTTCCTTACTCCACTGTATGCTGGTTCAGAACCACTGGTCACATACAGTAAAGCTTAATGCTACTTGATGTCATTGTTGCTGAAAGTGCTATTGATACTGTTGTTGATGCTGAGTGCTATTGAAATTATTGCTTCGAATAACCTTTAGTTGCCATTATATCAGCTCACACTGTGTTACATCATTTGTAGAGAGACCTGCTGCTACTTCACTCTCTCTGGCTGTTTCTGAAATTAAGGGCCATGCGGCTCATTGTTTTTAAGCTGTGCTCAAACCAATTTAATTTTGATAGATTTGTTGTCACATGTGACATTGGCTCACTGTCTTAAACTAAACCTGAGAGCGAAAAGACTTTTAACCTGTTGTGCTCTGCTCACCTTACTTTTGAAAGAAACTTGTTAACAACTGACTTCCCTCAGTTTGCTTTCTCTCCATCTCCTTTTACTCTTTTATTTCACGACACCCCGATTTTTCTTTCTTGGGGATTCAAAGTGCACATTAGGAATCACCTAGAGCGAAGAAATTAGCTGGTGTAAAGGCTTCGAGGAGGGCTGGATTGAATAATCTTCTATCATTTGTAAGGGTGACAGTGCCATCAGAGAGCCTCCATTATTTTTCAAAAGACAAAGTTCAGTCACTCAGCTAAATTATTCAGACAGTTTCATTATGATACTGATTGATTAGAAATAGAAAATGCAAACAAACTTTTCATTTCAGGCTTGCAAGGGCCCCTCTTGGGCCCCTCAATAGCCAGTCCCATTTTCCCTCACTATGCTGCCCTTGAGCACCAGATTACAAAAAACACAACAAAAACAAACAAATAATACAGTGCAATTTAGATCAGATTAAAACAGAAACTGGGCTAATCTGACCCAATAGTACCTGTTCAGATATAAAGCTGCCCAAAGCAAGACACCAACTAATTCTAGTTACATCAGCCTGGACAAACTGAGCCAATCAAAATCAGAGTAGAGTGGGTGAGTCAAGATCAAATTACCCATCTAAAACAAATCAACCTGGTTTGGACCAAGCAACTCAAACCAGACTGAACAGGCCTAATCTAGACGAGACCAACCCAAACCAAACAAAAACAACGGCCCGTTCTCCTGATCAGGGCCTCGCGTACTGCAGTTTTCTTATCTCATGGATGTGCCTTGTGTCAGTGACAGGTTAAAGTTAATAACACTCAGATGGGTTTCCCAATTTTTCATATACTCAGTGAGTGAGTGTTGGGTTTCAGTGTGCAGAGTTAACATTTTAACCCAAACCATGACCTTTTCCTAAATTTTTTTCATGTTTAAACCCAATCACTGAAGGTAAAAGTAAAAATGAGTGAAAACAAAATGTGAAATGTGAAAAACAGCATTTTGTTATTGCTCAGATTCAGGTTGCTCAGCAAGCCATGTGGTACAGCCCCTTAATGACGTTTGTGCTTAATTGCTGGCTTAGTTTTGGTGAGTGAAATTCTAGTATTTTATTTCTATGATTGATGCTGAAGTAACATCTTTGACCTCTGCCCAACTGTTTGGAACTATTTTTCAACCCCGCTGATGGTTGAACTTGGTTCAGCTTGCCAGGTAAGAAGAAACTATACCAGTACTGTTCAGATCATACCAAACCTGAACCAGACTAAACAGGTTTAACCCCAGACCAATGCAAACCGACCCACAACAAATCCGACCAATGCAAAGCAGTTCCAGACAGAATACACTAGTCTAAATGGGACTAGTCTGGTGACAAACCTCAAGAAAACTATCAAATGAAAAACAACCAAACTTCTGACAAACTAAACCACATGACAACAAACAAACACATTCATCTTCTTCCAAACAAACAAAGTAAGCTGAGTTGATCCAGATGAACTCGAGCTAACTGACAGCAGCCATTGTGCTACGACGACATGCCGCTCTGACACAGACTGACAGCGATTGTTGGTTTGTGTAGGCCCTGATGATGATGAAGGTGAAGATGATGATGGTGGAGGGTGAAAGCCACCGCCAGCCTCCGCTGTTACTCTCCTGTCATCTCCACCACTGGCAACCGCCGCCAGGCCCTGCGCTAATTACCACTACATCTGTCTTTCTGTTTTTTCTCTTTCTCCTCTAGTTTCTCTGTTGTGTACTGAACAAATAGTTCACGCCACAGCACCCCTCCTCTGTCTTTCCTCTTTACCCCCTCTGACACCTCCCTGCGTCTCCTCACAGCTGGAGGCAGTGTCAGCACCACTCTATTGTGGATTTTATTTGCATGTTTTTGTGCATTGCATGTGTGTGTTGCGAACGAGTGTAAGAGACTGAGCATTTGGTATTAAACACTGGGGCATTTTTCTCTCTTCCCACATCTTCTCTGTATATATTTGTGTATGCTAATGAGGAATTTCTGTGCTGCCAGCCATAATGGAGCTGCTGGATAATAACCCTGCTAAACAAACCAACAAACCAATTATCTCCGCTCTTGTTTTTCCAAGCCCACTGTAATTACTGTATGCAGAAGAAAGAGGAGTTTGTTTTCACCGGCAAAGAAAGCTGAAGTGACCCAACATAAATCCTGAAAAATAATCAGATTTGATTTTGTTTTTTTCTATAGCCAAACACATGGAGCAAAATCACCTCCGACCCTCGCGCACACCCTTCTCTCTTCTGTTCAAATTTGCCCATCATTCCCATGGAGGGGGCTGCAAGGATCGACAGACAGACAACGAGCCTGGCGTCAAAAAAAAAGAAGAAAAAAGAAAAAAATGACAGCGCGACAAATAACCTTCCTCGCTTTCTGCCCACAAAATCGACCAAAGACATAGAAAAAGACTCTAAACTATGTCCCGCGGCCAAATGAGACACCTGTCCAAACCTCTAAAGACCTTTTGTGTCTTTCACAGATTCTTTGCGCTGCGTTCTAATTGGCTGGCTGGACTATGTGTTAGCGTGCATGGCATGCCCGGCTGCCGAGAAGGTAAAATAGGCAGGCGGGGGAGCTGAATAGAAATCTGATTGTGTTGCTGTCAAGCGCTCCCACATGAACTCCCCTTTTCTTTCTCCACCCGGACAGAGAGGAGAAGTGTGAAGGGTGGGGGGTTAGAATGAAGAAGAGGAGGAGGAGGGGGGAGATAGAGAAGAAGAAGAGGAAGGGTGAGAGAGAGAGAGAGGGAGTGAAAGAGACACACTTCATTTGTCATCCAGCGGCCTGATTGGAGTGGCAAAGCCAATTCACATCTCAAGTGGAGTTCCCATCACACAAACCCCCTATACCAAACCTCCACTGCTCCTCCTCCTCCTCATCCCCTGTATCCTGCCAATCAAGCACAGCCTGTGCAAGTTGCCGGTGTTTCGAGCTGAGAGCTTCATCATCATGGATGGGAGCAGTAATGACTCTCTCTCTCAGAGGCTGTAATAGCTGCAGCTAATGGGGAAGGGTGGGAGGGAGATGGTGGATGAAGGATAGGGGGGTGAGGGTCATGGGGAAGGTTGGATGGATTGGACGGGGTGACTGGTGACTGCTGCTGCCATCACAGTGAGAAGCTCACAAAACTTTTTTCTTTTATGTGTGATTTTTACTTAAGCTTTCACATCACTCTGCAAGTTCTCTGAAGCTAAAAGCATCTTGCAGCAGTATCTGATTTTAGGAAAATGCATTTTATGTATTTATGGACAAAGTCCCAAAACCATAGCTATTATTTGTCAAGTATCAAACAATTTAGAAAGGGGACTAAAAGTTACGCAACCTATACGGTTAGACGATAGTCCCGACCTGACAGGACAGCTATGAACGGATTATTAAACTGGCCTACTAGATGCACGCCAAGGGAGCAAAGGGGTTTTTGAAGCCACCGCGCTCTACAAGTTTAATGTAACTGCTAATGCTTTCTGCTGGAGAGTTAATCAGCTGGCTACAAAAAGGTGTAAGACAGTCACAATCAACTACAGAGAAACTCTGGAAATGCTAAATGGCACCCAGCAACAAGAGAAATAAAAAAAAGCCACAAAAAAACACAAATATAACATAAAGAGATGTAAAATTACCAATTTGAAAAAAATAAAAGTAAGAATACAAAACTGCATATGCCTGCATGACATTACACACATCATTTTATTTTAATATACATGCTTTTAGATAACAAATGAATTAAATCAAATTCAAAAATGAAGGCTGAAGCCAATATTTTTTTCGTTTACTGTGGAAGGAAATACTAAACAAATATGTTATTTTTAAGTCTCATTAATTTTGTAAAAACTGCTGCCATAGTTTCCAGGACAAATGAGGAAGAGAGGGAGAAAGTCCCTCTAGAAGCAAGCATTACCACTTCACCTTGTAACATATCTGAGCATTTATATGAGTAGTAATTTTGAAATGTCACCTAAAGTAACTTTAATTTCAATGTTACTGGTTACTGATCCATTTCTCCACCCAGGCAGAGAGGACAAGTGTGCCACCCTGATTCTCCACCAATTGCTTATGTGTGAAAAGGCTTAATGTGAGTCCAGATAAACAGCTTCTTCTCTCGCCTAAAGATAAATAAATAAAAAAAGACATTTGCATACAACTTGAGGGAATTATTTTTTCCTCCTGGATTTGTTTGTGACCTACCACAAATACATTTCTAAACATAACAGAAAGCAACGAAAGCATCTGTAATAGAAAAAAAAAAAGTTTTTTTATAAACATAACAGAAAGCATAGTTGTTTGGAAACGTAATTTCTAGGAGCCTACAGGGTGTTTTTATTGTAATGTAGAAAAAATGTGGTTCACTGACTATATTTTGAACGGGGCAACAATGGGACAATGGTGACACAAAAGATTAAGATATACTGAGCTTTCTACACATGATACTTGTTAGTAGATGCATTCATTGCTGGTTTGAAGATTTGAGGCTATAACGTGAGTTAAAGTGAGTTAACCTCCAGAGCAGGAGGACAGACAAGATTATTAACGTGTCTCAGAGTGCAAATTAAATTGTCTGAAATTCAGCAGCCTCTTTTGGATTTCTGCTCTCTTGCCTGTGTGGCTTCTCTGGAGATTTCACTTCACTTTTTGGCTTTTCCATCTCCCTCTAAACACTTTTTTGATATATCCTTTTTTTAATATTATTTTGTCTTCCTCTCTGTCACCTCCTCTCCTCTTCTGTTTTCACTCCTAAATGATGCTGTCAGTCCCATACATGCGGCATCTGTGGATATGGCTGGATGAGTCATGTGCAGGGGTTTTTCTGCAGGTGGCTCACTCTGAACATAATCTGGTAAACAGTTTTTTGTTGTTGTTGTTGTTGTGTTTTCTGATGTGCATTTGTGTGGGTGGAAGTGTGAGTCTTTTCAGATGTTAGACACACTATTTCTCATTTTTGTTGTTTGTTTTTGTGAGAGTCCCAGCAAAAAAACACTAATTTGAAATGATCTTCTCCTATTTTTTCTCCACAACAAGAAAGTGGTGAGGTATTATTATTTTTTTTATTCATAATTTCTTCTAAGCTCACACTAATCTCATAAACGAACTGGCAGTATCAAGACATAGTGTCAACTTCTTGTTTTTTTCCCCCCAAAACATAACTTCAGTGCACAAAAAACAACTGAAACAGTGTGTTCCAACACTCACAGCTAGTGAATTATCCACACAATGAAACTAAAAGAAATACTGACTTTCATTCATTATGTAGCTTAAAAAACTTGTCAATTAAAATGATCATCATATTCAGCTTTAATAAGTACTGTGCCTTTAAAGGGATTTTTTTTTTAAACTTTACTTCTGACTAATGTATATAAAATGTTATGAAAAAAGTTTTTGTCCCCTTCCTAATTTCTAAGTTATTTACATATCTGGCACACTTACAAGTTTCAGATCATCAAACAAATTTAAATATTAGACAAAGACAACCTGATTAAATACAAAATGCAGTTTTTCAATGATGATTTCATTTATTAAGGGAAAAAAATATATATCCAATCGTACCTGGGCTTATGTGAAAAAACCAAACCTAATAACTGGTTGTGCCACCCTTGGCAGCAAGAACTGCAATCAAGTGTTTGTCATAACTGGCAACGAGTCTTCGGAGGAATTTTGGCCCACTCTTCTTTTGTAGAATTGTTTTAATTCAGCCACATTAGAGGGTTTTCAAACTGATGGCCGGACTTTCTCCTTCTCCTTTTCTGGTAAAGAGTAGAATACACACTTCCATTGATTATGGCAAGTTGTTCAGGTCCTGAAGCAGCAAAGCAGCCCCAGACCATCACACCACACCACCGCCATGTTTAACTGTTGGTATGAACTTTTTATGAAATGACAAAAAGTTCAGCTTTGGCATTTTTTTGTCAAATCTGAGACGAGGCTGTGTGTTTTCACCTTGGAACCCTCCCATGGATGCTGTTTTTGCCCAGTCACTTTCTTAGTGTTGACACATGAACAGTGACCTTAATTGAAGCAAGTGAGGCCTGCAGATGACCTCCTAGATAAGTTGTTGATACAGTCTTGGAGTAATTTTGTTGGTTCAACCATTCCCGAGAAAGTTGATAAGTATTATGAGTTTTGTCTATTTGTGGATAATTGCTCTCAACATGGTTCACTGGAGTCCCAAAATCCCTTAATAAATGAAATTATCATTTAAAAACTGCATTTTATATTTATTCAGGTTATCTTTGGCTAAAATTAAAATTTGTTTGATGATCTGAAACATGCAAGTGTGACAAATATGCAAAAAAAAGAAAAGAATTTGGGAAGTGTGAAATGTTTTTTCACTGCACTGTATGCTGTTTTACAAATATAATTTACTATATTTAGTATAAAATTTGTAAACTTACACTGCATAATGCCCCAAAACATATATAGTATGGTAATTAGCTTAAATACAAATGAGTCTCCATCTGGCTTTATACGTTGCAGTGTTCTTCAGTACAGTTCATGTGTGTGTTACAGTCGGCATCATAATAGACATTAAAAACTGCCTAAACAGTTTTTGAGTAGTGCTTCTGCTGTTAAGAATGACTGAGACAGATTAAACAGATGGTTAAGGAACTGTTTTAACTGACTGAATTGTTTAGGTAGTTTTTAATGTCTATTTTTTTAAAAACAAGTATGAAAGCTAAATGCAGAGTCTTTTTTTATTCTACTTTGAATCCGAAAGTAGAAATAATAGCATTTTTCAACTTTCTGAGCCCAGTAAATTAATTTACTGATGTATTTATTAAAGTTGTACATGTTCTACTTGATTTGGGAAACAGGTCCTTGTAAAAGAACCCTTATTCTGTATCTAAACTATGGCTTTTGGTTGTAGTATAACAACCCAGAGCTCCCCAATTTTCTATTGTTTCCCATCAGTTTGTTTTCTCTAGTCAGCATCACTGCTGAGCAGGACTCTGAATCCCCAGCAGCTCAAGGATGACTGACTCCTGATCTTACTGAGGAAGTGTGGAGGAGGAGAGAAGCGCTCATGCTGTGGATCAACAAAATGTGATTATCAGCTATTTAATAGGTGTAGAAGTTCTTAGGATGTCACAATGACCACTAAGAAGGTTCCAAGTAGCTTTTTGATGTTGTACTGCGGAGTTTTTAGGGACTCTTTCAGATATTTGAGTAACTTCGGATATTCTGGGTCAGAGTCAAACATATGACCCATAGGCCAGAAGTAACCCATAAAAGGGAACACTGGGTGGTTTTGCAAAGTGTGACAATTGCAGAGCAGCATCTGATATTTTCAGTTCCTTTATGAATCCACTGCTATTTCTTTTGTGGTGGTACAAACATTACTACCCTGGAAAGTAAAGGAATGGAAAATTGAAAGCATTTCTAGACCTTGACAAGTTATTTCAGTTATGGGTAAATAAACAGGCTGTTGTGACTTAACACAAATATACTGGACACACTGCATTTTTTTTTTTTTTTTTGCCTTTATTAAGTCACTGAGATTGATACATTGCAAAGACAGTAGACGACCTGTGCAAAGTGAAAAACTAAGACATAATGCTGAAATTACATTAAAGTGTCCTATAAAAGTATAGTGCAAAGTTATAGATGAAATTCATGAAATTTATGAAATTCAAAACATTATTAATGAGATTCTGTTCACATGAATACTCTAGGTGTTTTTTTGTTTTTAGTAATAATTTGTAGGTTTGGATTAGCAACATTTAAATAGGTGTATAAATGTAAATCCAACAGGGTGAGTTATAATAACATCACCCCAGTGCAGTTGTTACAAAGGAGGAAATTATATATACAGTGAGGAGGACCTGAGTCTATTTACAGCCACTGCTGGAGCTTTAAATTTGGATCTTAGGTCTCTTGATATTTCTGTATTTTTGTAACAAACTGTAAATATGGAGTCTACGGGGACTAACTCATTTTTGCAGCCAGCCTCAAGTGGCCACTCTGAGCTAGAGGTTTCAGCACTTCTGCATTGGCTGCTTTCTTTGCAGAGGTTAAAGAGGTTGCCACTTGGAACAGCAACATGCTAGCAGCTTTAAGTCTATAAAGTGTTTATTAAAGCAACTTAGTAGACAGTAGCTGTGTGTGAGAGAGAACCATTAACTGGAAATATGTCTTTGCTACCTCATTTGATAGGAAACTTCTAATCAGCCTAAATGGCCAAACACAACTGCAACAGACCCACTTGTGTATGTGATAAAGCTGAGATTCCTCCTTGAAGTTTTCTCCATAATGCTACACTCACACAAGGGAGAGAGCGGCACAAACAAAATTATTACAGCCTTGTGCAATGAGCTTGAAGTCTTGTTGCATTTGAAATGTTTTCTTTGAAGTCTGCGACCTGTGATTTGCTTTCTTCAAATTTGACTGGCGCATCAAGATGACGGTAAAACTGGAATAAAAAAGAGTCAGTCTGCTAACAGTTAGCTACCAGCTGAGTCGAGGTCCCTACTGCAAAGAGACAGATACATTCTGCTCATCGGTGTAACCGACTCTGACTCATTGTTGGCAATCTGTCTGCATTTATAAGTTACTCATAAGCTTTTTTGCAAACCTTTGCCAATCTGACAGTGATTGCAGTCAGTCCCAGTTGGACTGCAATTGGTTGCCTCCTGCCAGGCAACCTGTGCCCTGGGTGACCGAAAGTGTTTGCTCAGAGTGGTGCGTGTTCAGTTAGTTACTGCAATTACATGCAAAAAATAAATAATTAAATAAAAATCAACACAATGGGAACAAATTCAGTGCAGTCACTGGGCAACCGCTCGTTTTCCGTGGTCAGGAGGTTGCTGTCTTATTTTCACTCTAGTGTGACTGAGCTGCAACATTTGCATGCTGAACAAACATATACTCTTTTTCCGGAGTCTTCCTTTACATTCATACTGTGGATTGTGTCAAAATCAGTTTGCATGTGTTTTACCAAAGGCCAGTCAGTTAGCACCATCACAGAACAGACTCTACGTGTCTGTTTAGAAGTTCTAGTTGTACTTCAGGACATTTTCTCTGAAGTTACAGTGATGACTGAAGTGTTCTCAAAGCTGATGGTGAAACCAGATCTCACTGAAAACACTGCTCCATAACTGTAGGAAACGCTTCCCTGTTGATGATAATATCTTGCTCTACCTGGGATTAAATCTAAAACTCAGCCAGTGTCTCTGCCTCGCTTGGCCCACACAGTACATGCAGAGGAAGTCTTAGCACTGAGTTAAAGCCTTTAAAGGATTAGTCCACCTTATATTTAAAGTGTTTAATCCTCCTCTGCGGGCCTACTAGCACTCTGCCGAAGATCTGAACATCTTTCAGCTCCAACTGGCTCATCTTTCTCTTCAAAGCCTTGGGATGATCCAAAGGTCGCAACCTCTGACCATTGCCAGAATCACCCCACTCCCACTTCCACTCCAGCACCTCATCCAGCTTAGACCCCTCAGTGGAAGTTCACATGTCAAAGAAACATTGTTTGTTTTCCTTCTTTCATTAGTTTCTTACTTATTTGATGAAGAAACCTTTTTTCTTATTTTGTCAAATTTTCTTCACGTTTCTGCTTCCTTTCTCTTCTTCCTTTCCTCCATGACCGTTTTTCTTTCTTTTTCTTTTAGTCATTTTGTGCTGTGTTTTAGCATTTCCCTTCCTTCCTTCCTTCCTTCCTTCCTTCCTTCCTTCCTTCCTTCCTTCCTTCCTTCCTTCCTTCCTTCCTTCCTATTTTCTCAGACCTCCATCAATTCATTTAAAACTTTACCTTTTCCATTATCTTGCTTCGTCTTCTTTCCTTTAGCTTAATTTAGCCTTTTCTCTTCACACTTTGTCCTTCCTGTTGTCCTTCTTTTGTTCATCTTTAAACTTTTTCTTTCAGCTTGTTTTCCCTCCTTCCATTATTACCTAGTTTATATTCCTTCCTTTCTTAGACTTCAGTTCTCTTCTTTTTCTAACCTTTCTCTTTTTTCTAAATTAATTTTCTTTTTTACTTTCATTTCTCCTTCCTCTACTCTTCCTCTCTCCTTTATTTTTATTCCATATTTCTTATAAGATCCCAAACGTATTTCCTTCTTTTTTCAGCTTAACTTTGTCTTTCCTTTTTCTTCTGTTCTGTTTATTCTTGTATTTTCCTGTATTTTTCTCACTATTTGTTTTTACTGTCTAAACTCCTTTTGCTGTCCCTGAACTTCCCTTTTTTCTGTTACCTTTCATGCCTCTCCTCTACTTTTAACCCTCTTTTCTCTTTTGTGACTTTGCCCACTTTCTCACATCCTTGCCTTCTTTTCAGACTTACGTTTGCTACTTGGATTTTTTTTTTCTTTTCTGCCTGTACCTCACTTTCCTTCCTTCCTCCTTGCAGATGCTGTGCATGTATTTCACTTCCTGTGGGACCTCTGTTCCTTCTGGAGCATTTGTATATTGTAGTTTTGGCACTTTTATTCTGAAGCCTCCACATTCACATAAATAACATCAAGAAATATCAGCAGTTTCCAGGTTCTCTCCTCCTCGTCCTGCTTCATCCCTGACTCCTCTCTTCCTTTCTTCCTCCTGTTTCCCTGTCGGAGGAGAACTCGACTCCTCCGCGGCTGTAATCACTTTACTACTGTTTTTGTTCACGGTAAGTGGACTAAATATTTGGATGCTCATAAGCAAAGCAGAATAATTGAACGTGTGATTTGTGGCAGCTGGCTCTGAGTCTATGGGCTTGTCTCAGCATAATGAAAACAGCTAGCGAGCCGTTGTAAACAAAAGCAACTTGTTATGTTGCAAACCCCTCGCTGTGCTTTGCTGTGTGTGGGAAACAACTAATTTTCTTGATGGCGTACTGTAATCATGGCGAAGCTTTACCACGCGCTGTGCTGAGTACTGCAGCGCTTATTAATACAGAGAGAGAGTCAGTCCACTCCTGGCAGAGCTACTATTACCGTAAACACTTTAAAGTGTGAAGAGAGAAAAAACAACACACCAACCTGAATTATTATAATTATTAGGTGAGTCCAAAGCGGCGGACTGGGCCGGCTGGAGGACCTGAGCCTATTTACAGCCACTGCTGGAACTTTAAATTTGGATTCCAGCACTGAGGAGTTGGCCTGTTATGAAAGTACTCAGGCTTCCTAAAAAATCACAGAATAATTATAATAATAAAAATAATTACAGTAATAATAATAACCCAGGTGAACGAGTTCCTCTCCAGCCAACAAGCTTGTTGACTCAATAGGAAGCTGTGTCTCCTGTATGGTTCACTCCACAAAACCAGAATAATTAACTGGACAGTTTGAGTAAAATAATCATAATAATCACAGAACATTTATAATTCCAGCATCGGCATCAGAGAATTGAATTGTCTCAGTTAAACTAACAAAAACAAAAGTTAGAAAAATATTAATAAAATGACAAACCCTTATACTGGAAATTTAACATGGATTGTGAAGCTTCAAGCTTAATGTTTGAGCCACTCCCATCTTAGTGTTTGGAAGCCAGATGTGACAAAATGGGGTGGATCTGACTGAGAAACAAACACTATCACTGTGCACTCATTCAGTGGCAGCTTATCAGTGACAAGGTCGTTCCACCCTACTTCATCCTCCTGTTTTACTTTAATGGGGAGCATAAATTATAATGTACACTATGCTGTATTCAATGAGACCTAAAATTCATGGTTGAGACCATAAGTAAAGCCCAGATCATGTCAGCCAAAGGTCAGTGTGCACTAAACTTCTGGCCATTAGTATCAATTCAAATGAAACAATACCTGCTAAAATCTCAAAGACCAGTAATTTGGTGACTTTTCAGAGGAGCGCCATACTGCGAAACCAAAATAATGGTGACAACCTGCCTCCAAATTTAACGTTCAATGAAACTCAGGCTAAATAAACCCAAACTTTATACTTTCTTGTCTTATTGGTTTATGATTTGGTGCTATTGATTCTACCGATGTAAAGTCTTTATTTGTATACTGATTTATACACTTAAACTGCAACACAAAAAACCTTAATCATACCTTCTTTGAGGAGTTGTGGCAGTTATGTTATGCTGTGGGTGGCATGTTCTAATATGATTTGGGTCCACTTGTCCCCTTACAGGAATGGTCTAAAATGTCAGCCCAATTAAACACCCACTGGAGATTTTGAGCTGACATTCTAGACAGCTCAGAATGGTTGAATTGGGTGAATGGTATTCATGTCTCCAGAAGCGGTCCAGAGATGGAAAACAAATGCTAAGGTCTTGAAGCAGCACGTGGCGAGCCACCTCTTAACATCCAAAAGGTCACCGGCAAAGTCATACAGTAGGGTAAACAGGCATAGCTTCAGAAAGGAGAAGATTTCACCTCAAATGAAGACAAATTTCATTTCAAGTCAGTGTATTTTGCCCTCATAGTTATTAGGTATAAGATTTCATTTGGAGGTGCCAAAAAATGTGAAAAATTACATATAAAGAGGCAGATGTTAATCTAACCCTAACTCTATGCCTTATAAGCCCAAAGGTGACTGGATGGACGTTAAGAGATTAACATGGATTACTAAATTGGCCTACAGATAAGATACAAAGGCATCAGAGCAGTTAACTGAATTCAGTCTGGCTTGGAACCCTTACTAGATATACACCCTGGCTGGGATTCAACCCCCCGACCTCCTGTTCAAGAGAGGGTAATGTTGCCACGACACTATCCAGCTGCATACCTGGATCCTGGAATGGCTAGAACTATACAAGATCAACAGGACCCTAAGAACCTTCATCAATAACTCAATGGGAATGTGGAGAAACCTACGACGGAAATATTTAGTCAACGAAATTAACACTGGTGGTGGACAAACAAAGGAAGAAAGCCATACTGATAGATGTTGCAATACCAAATGATGGCAACATCAGGAAGAAGGAACAGAAGAAGCTCGATAAATACCAAGGGCTCACAGAAGAGCTAGAAAGGATGTGGAAGGTGAAGGTAACAGTGGTTACCGTGGTACCCTACATTATAAAGCACAATGTGATAACTCCCTATGAGCAAGAACTTGTCGACAATGGGGAGGAAAAAAATTATTTTCAACAGGAAGAAACCTCTGGGTGAACTGCCACGGCTGGTTGGGGTTGAGGGGAAAGAGAAGAGAGCAGTGTGAGACAGGACAGAAGGACACTGAGCAAGCATGTAGCAACTCAGAGGAGAAATAACTGCATTTTAACAGGAAAAAACAACAGTCACAGGCTGAGGGAGGGTGGCCATGTGCCTCGGTCAGTTGGAGAGATAGAAAAGATAAACTGTGAGAACAAACAAAAACAAACAATATACGGGCAAAAACCACTCAGAGGGAGCCTCTATAGAGAACAAATACAAAAATATGATCCTGGTGATGTGCAAAATCAAAACCAATATTTAAAGCAGTGATTAGACCTAAACACAACTGATGAACGCAAATGTATGTCTTTGAGCAATTGCCCAATTACTCAACCAAATGTGTAAACAAATGACTACCATGATCTAAAAATAATCAAATAACAATAAGATAAAACATTAATAATAATATCAAATACATGGAAAAATAAAAATAATTCAATTTATTCTTTGTTTTCCTTTTACATTTATTTACTAATTTTGTTTTCTGTTTTTTTTGTTGCCCCCAGTCCAACTATAACACACACACACACACACACACACACACACACACACACACACTTGCACCCGTGGAGAGGTGAGAGACACAGACCTGAGGAGAATCAGAGAGGAGAGGAGGTTAGGGGAGTGCTGGTCAACCCCTGAGAGGGGTCAAAAGTCAGGGTTGGGAGTCAGAGGTCAAGAGGAAATCCTTTCTGCTGACAGAGAGCCAGTTATCATTCTCATCTAATGGAGTGGCCATCTGTCAATCAGGAAGAGATGGGAGGGGCCAACAGGTATCATTGGCCCCTGATGCAGCCTCTGCTGTCCCCCGAGGGACGAAACCTTCTAGAAATATGATTCAGGGGTCCAAATGAGGTTGTGGGATTGTTTACATTGTCCTTCTGTGGCCAACCCCAAATGATACAGATGAGTACAGAGAGTTTCATCAAGTTTCACTGACCTGAAGATGCCCTGCTGCTCTGATGATTCAACCTGAGCTACACATCAGCTGATTATTCTCTATAAAACATCTGCAAATTGTTCCCTGGAGTTCAACCAGATGCCTTCAAAGACCTTGTTTTGGCTCATCAACAGTCCAGACCTCAAAATATGCAGTCTGCCATCATCTTCACCAGAGATGACAGAAAAGTGAGTGGTGGAGAATCTCTGACATTAGAACAATTAAATGATTAAAATTGCAGATATTAACTGATATTAAAGATACCAAAAGCTAGTATTCTTGCTCAGTTTGGTTTATCTAACATGACTTGAATCATTTAAAAAAGACGGAAAGAAAGTCATCCATTGTTTGCAAAAGTTGAAAGGTTCTCTGGTGGTTTAAGATGGAGCATGAAAAGTGACACAAAAAGCCTTTGTTTGTTCGTTGCTTCCCTTTGCCTTTGATACAGGGAATGGGTCCTGACTGTTGTTTGTGCCCATGTGCCAATGACAGTTCAGCGTCCCCAGGGCTGGGGTGAGAGAAGCCTTGGCTTCTGTGCTCAGACTGGGAGCTGAACCTGGATAAGCGGTAGAAAATGGATGGATTGATGGATGGATGGTCTCCATCTTTGTGTTTGGTTATTTGCTGTTTTATTTTTGTAGTTCTTTGTCGGTTGTATATAGTTTTACTTCTCTTGCCTTGTTACCCTGATTTAGTTTAGGTGTGTTTAGTTCCTGAGCTGTGTCTCATTCCCCATTAGCCTTCAGTGTAACTGAGTGTGTTTAAAGCCTCAGTTTGCCTTAGTTTTCTGTTGCATTATACTGTTTGTGTAGTGTATCTGCGGTTTGGATTTATGGACTATCTATGAGTAACAGAACAAATAATCAAAATGTCAGGTGACTGCTGGACCAGTGTCTTCAGTTATTGTTTAGCTCAATTTTACTTCTGTATCACAGCAACATTTATTTCAGGACATGTTTTCTTCTTCTGGATATTATAGGAAGCCAATGAAGAGACAGAAATATGGGAAAATTATGAAAACGAATACAAAGATGAAAATAGGGGAAAAAAACAATCAAAGGAAATCAGGGGAAAAACAATTCACAAAACAACCAAGATAACATAATTAGCTATGAAAAGACACGCAGATACCCAGAACATCTACAAAAAACAATCAGTCCAAAGACATAAATGACAATTCCAAACTGGCTGTATGTGTGAGTGTGAATGGTTGTCTATTGCTCTATTAGCGCTTTTTGTCCCAGCACCCTTTTTTTACACCCTTTTTCTGGTTTTTGAAAAGCTCCAGCAAAACCATGATCCTGAATTGGATAAGTAGGGGAAGGTGGATGGAAAAACATGAAACAACTACAGAAAAGCAGAAGTACAAAAAACTCAAAACATTAACATTATAATTGTCATAACGTGGTTTTACTTATATATACTGCTCAAAAAAACAATTGAAGTAACACTTTTTAATCAAGTCAATTAAACTTCTGTGACTTTGATCTGGTCAGTTAAGCATCAGAGGTGTTTGTTAATCAGTTTCAGCTGCTTTGGTGTTAATGAAATTAACAACAGAGGGGCGACAATGAGACAACCCCCAAAACAGGAATGGGTTTACAGGTGGAGGCACTTACATTTTTTTCCCTCCTCATCTTTTCTGACTGTTTATTAGATCCCATTCCTACTAGACTGTTCAAAGAAGTCTTTACAATTATTGATGCTTCTATCTTAAATATGATCAATCTGTCTTTATTAGTTGGCTATGTACCACAGGCCTTCAAGGTGGCTGTAATTAAACCATTACTTAAATAGCCATCACTTGACCCAGCTGTATTAGCTGATTATAGGTCAATCTCCAACCTTCCTTTTCTCTCAAAGATTCTTGAAAGAGTAGTTGTAAAACAGCTAACTGATCATCTGCAGAGGAACGGTT
>JASGAU010088429.1:0-11668 GCA_030220045.1 Australoheros facetus
CCATGGGGCTGACTCTGTTTACAAACATCCCGGAGACAATTTGATAAGCGGCAGTCCAAGGCCGCCAGGGAGCCAAATTCCTGATTCTACGGCTTGTTTTGGTGCAGACTGTACGGATTCATTTGTTGACAGCCTTCGGTCTTTCTGGCACCTCTCTTATTAGACTCTGTTTCCACTGTTTTTACTGCCTTTCTCAGCAAATGAGCTTTTAGAGCCGTGTTGAACTTTCACTGAGTCACATTGTTACATGTCACATATAATTCACAGTTTGGCCTCAACATTTACACTAAAGATGAACCCATCATAAGACCAAACATTACATCATCTAGTCAAGCACAACCACCGTATTAACGACGTGAAATCTGCATTTCCAGTGCAGGACACGTGACACAGATCTCAAAATGAATCATGCCAGATTCAGATATAAGTGAGAGATCCAGTTTTAGTTTATAGTTTTGGTCCGTTTCTATTTAGTAAATTATAAGGACGAGAACCTCTTCCGAGCAGGAGACGGTGAGGCAGCAAACAGAGTTCATACTGAACTAATCTTTGCACCACTAGAAGACAACATGCTGCAGCAGTGGTGACTCTTACACAAGTACAGTTTTAATGTATTTGTACTTTTTAATGAAGCTTTATATTTCTTCTTTTTCTGGCTGCTCCCTTTAGTGGATCTGCTTCCATCTGTCTCCAAACATCCTCGGTCACACCAACCCTCTGCACGTCCTCCTTCACCGCATCCATGAACTTCCTCTGAGGTTTTCCTCTTTTCCTCCTGCCTGCAGCTCCATCTTCAACATCCTTTCTTCAGTATCTCCACCATCACAGGTCCAGACCATCTCAGCCTCTTTGTCACCAAAACATCCGACCTGAGTCATTACCTCTGTTTCTATTTCATCATATTTGGTGTAAATATTGCACCTTGTAGTCACTTTATTTTGTGAAATTACACTTATATCACACGTCCAGCAGCAAGACAGGTGCTCTCATTTCATTTTAAAACTGACTGTAACTAAAAGCTTTAAGGTGGTAGAAGTTGCTGCTGGGCTTCATCATACCAAGAAGTAGAAGGAGTTCCTCAAAATAAAAACCAGCTTTGAAAACTTTTAAAAACCAGCAGCGATGCTGTGTTTGTATCTGGGTCAGATCAGGCGGCCGGGTCCCTGCAAACTTGCAGATGAAGAGTTTTTTTTCTGTATTTTTCCCCTCAAACGCGCTCCCATCCAGCTGTGAGATCGTATCGATTAAACTCCACCGCAGATCTTTTGATAATCTTTTTATCTTGAGAGGGAAAAAATACACACTCGCAGCTAAATCACAGAAACTTTTGGGAACATCAATAATGGGTAAATACATGATTTTTTTTCTTTTTTCTTCTGATGTCAACAAAACTTTCATATCCACAGCAACTTAAAATAAGGAAAGGAGACGATGGATGGGGAGAATATTCAGATTTGTATTTGACTCCATGGGGATGTTTAATAAGAGGATACGGTTTTTTCAGAGGGACGAAACAAAGGAGGAGGAGGAGAGGGAGCATTATGAAGATGAAGAGTTCGCTCAGCTGTCTCGCCCGGCAGATCAATGAGGAAAATCTGGAAACGGAACCTCCTGCTGCTTTTTTGTACATTTTCTTCCATCATGATCCCTCAGGGAGGTTTCTGGACAAAAGGAAAAGTGGACAGTAGGATTTGTTGCCAATTAAAGGGCCAGTGCAAGAAAAAAAAGGGAGTAGTTAAAGGAAATGAACAGCTCCTGAACTAAATCCTATCATCTTAAATAATCAGTTTTTTTCTCAGTTATGCTCTCTGCCATCAAACAGCTCAGTCTAACCCAAACCTCTTAATTGGTTCTAACCCAAAAGTAGCAATAAAACGCACTAAAGGACCTCATTATGTTCCATGTGTGACGGCCACAACTGTAACTGAATATCGTAGCGTCGCTGAGCGGCAGGTTTACGAACACGGTGAGGTGAGTGGGTCGCTGCCAATATAGGGATGCTCATAAATGACCCCTTTTTAAAAAGTATTTTTTTGTGATTACCCATTCCCAATTTTTAACTGAACATTCACCACCAGGGGGCAGAATTTTTACCAGAATGTGTCCATTTAGTTGGCTCTGTGTGAGTGTAGCTGTTTAACTTTTAATAATTCTTGTTAACCACCCTCTGCACCACCTTGTGGTATAAACTGGTGTAGTATGAAAGCGCAGCCTGGCCTTGGTTTCAGAGCAGTTGATATCTCGTCACCACAGTATGAAGATGTTTTGGACAAAGTTGTCGTTGCAATGCTGTGAAAAAGAATTTTACCCCCTTCCTGATTTATTTATTTATTTATTGCATATTTTTTACACTCATCAAATAAATTTTAAAATTAGACTCCTTCATGATTATTTTCCAGGTTAAATTATTTTAGCCAAACAAACGGCTCCAGAGCAGAAAACCACCCACCTGACAAATGGTTGTTTGACATTTTGCATAAATCCCTTAAAGAAACGTCTAATCTTATCTAATTTGCACCTTTTGTACATAACACTTCAAAATGTTTAAAGCAACAATAACACAAAGATAAAAAAGCTCAGTCTGCATTTAATTTCTTTTTACAGTCTCAGTTAATTTTTAATACTGAAGTTTAAAGTGAATTATTGAGCACACGCTTAACTTTTACATGCATAACTTTGACTTTAATCATTTTTCACCTTTAAATTATGAACAGACTTCATATTTTTAGTGTAAATGAGATGAAAAGAGTTTGAGAGTCCAACAGATGGAGACAGAAACTGTCAGAGATCAGAGGGAGATTGATCGGCTTCTCTGTGATCAGAAACTCGTTAGGCAGGTCTACACTGAGCTCATCATAGTGTTAGCTGTGTGTGCATGCTAACCACATCATGAAATAATCTGTTTAATGAAGAAAACAAAGAGATGGGGTGCATAAATATTTCAGTATCTTTAATGCAAAGATGGATGTTAATACAGAATCTTTTTAAATCTTTTTTATGCTTAACATGAGAAAATCCTACAAATGGCAGATATGTAAGTTACAGCTGTCTCGCTAGCATCCCATATGTGTTATTACAGCAGAAAGCAAATACTCTACATCTTACAGCTATACATCTTTGCTTTGTGCCATTACATGAATGGCATTCGGTCTGCACTTGTCCAGCGAAATCCATATTTTGTTGCAGCCTGTTTTGCATCCATCCCGTAAATGACTGCCATCTTGTGGCTGCAGTTAGCTATTGTCTCTGGAAGCTTGACTACAGAGCCACTGAAATCTGTGACATCTCTGGTTTTGATGAGTGTGTCTGTGTCCCATTAACGAAGGCTGGAGCTGGGAAAGCTGAGAGGTCAGCAGCGTTCTCTGCTTGTTTGTGCTTGTGCACTGTGGCTAAACCTCTGGTTTTTTGACAGGAAACTGATGGAAGACAAATGTTCTAGATGAGCTGTCGCTGGTTCTGCTTTTTGAGATCAGTTACAATCTGTATTTTTGTAGAAACACAACTAGCATTAGGAAGTAAACTGCGATTTACAGTATAATGGTAACAGACAAGTCTTCTGTTACTTACTTTGGTCGACGTGGGATGAAGAGTACTTGGAGCATTATTAAGAAGTTAATAACTCCTTTAGCACGTTAGCAATGAAAGCCTTGATGATGGAGGGGGAGCGTCCGCTCCAGCCACATCTGGTTGAATAAAACAGGTGCAGGCTCAGCCGTCACTTTCAGATTAGCTGAGAAATCTCTTGGTTGACTGAAATTTTCACCTGCTGTTTCACTAATATGCCACCTTCATTTTTCATTAATATTTTTAATTCCACATGCCCACAGGTGCTACAAACACATGATTTTTGTGATGGAATATGATGCTGGAGATTAAACGGAATATAAAGTACTTAAACTGAGCTTCAAGCATCTACAGCAGGAATTTTAATCCATTTAACACTGATGGGAAATATTTTTCTGCAGAATTATTTTACTTTTGATACTTTAAGTAAAATTAGCTAATAATACACAGTTTATGTAGTGATGTGCTTTCATAGTGCATTGCTGCTATTTTTACTAAAAGAGTGGGTCTAAAAAAAAATTCTCCAGCTTTTGTCATTAACAAAAATCTTGAGCCACCCTTTGTTTCTTGGGGAAATGGGGAAAAAGGTGCAGCAATACTGAAACATGTGCTGCACACATGAAAATACAGTATAAAAGGCAAAAACCGAGTTTGTACGATTCTAGTGAGCTTCAAAGTCAACATTTGGTACGACCACCTTCATTCTTCAGCACAGCCTGAACTCTGAGGCAGCTTTCTTGTCATTCTTTTAAGCAGTCTGCAGGAAAGGTTCTCCAAGCTTCTTTGAAGGACATTCAAAGCTCTTCTTTGGATGTTGCTGCTTTTTGTCGTGTTCTGTCAAGATGATCCCACCCTGCTTCAATAATGTTGATGTCCGGGCTTTGGGGAGGCCAAACCGTGACTGATACCGTTCTTCTACCCAGGTATGATTTTACTGCATTGGCAGTGTGTTTGGGATCATTGTCATGCATGGTGGATCAAACTCTCACTCTGGTACTTTTACTTTTAAAAGTTTTTTTTAACAAGCCCCAAACCATGACAGAGCCTCCACCGTGTTTAGAAGTCGGCTGTAGATGCCCTCTCCCGACCTCCTCCGTACATGCAGACCCTGAGTTGAGCAAAAAAATAAAAAATTTGGATTCATCACTCCATCGGACCTGTTGCCACTGATTTTTAGTCAAGTTCTTGTGTAATTTGGCATACCTCAGCCTTTTCTTCTCTTGACAACCACCCTTCTGCTGAAACTATTTTTGATGACTGTGGCGACACAGATGCATCAGGTCTTTCCTGGATTTTTTTTTTCCTCTTAAGGACGTGACTTTCAGATGCTGTTCATCTGCTGTAGTTTTTTTTTTTTTTTTAGCCACGCCACCTCTTGTCTTCCATTTGTCCAGTTACTGCAATCTTTTTAAAGAGAGACTCTACATCATGCTGAGAGATGCCAATTTTTCAGCTAATAGCTCTTTGGAAATCTGCTTGTTGATGCAAAAATACAATTTTATGCATCAACTGTTATCTCTGGTATTGTGCTTAAAGGTCCAATTTTAAATTGCATCTTTGCTTAGTTGTCTGTAGACAGAACACTGATTCATTCCTCAAGTTAGGTGACTCGTATGATTGAACAGGAGTCATGGGTCTGTTCAGTGACTTAACAAGCATTCCTTTGAAAATGGTCGGGTAGAAAGAGTGGACTGAAAATGAGTGAAAAAGCAACCAATGTCCAGAGAAACATGTTTTTACCATTTTAATAAGGTGCATGGTAATTTTAACAGAGGCAAACATTTTTTTTTTTAATGAAGGTGGTGTTTTAGCATAACAGCTGGTTAAATGTGCTGCATTTAGTCAGTGATGTCTCACAGGTGCTGGTGGAGCCTCATCAAGGCTTTCCAGGCTAACATGTCAGAGAAGCTTTGTTATTAAAGGTTTCTGTGATACATCAATATTTGAGACCCACAGTCATATTTTCATCTTTATTGGACACAAAGTCAACATTTTGTTTTAATGCACAGCACATTTACAGGATGCTCTGTTACATCAAGGCAATCTCATACATGCAGTACACCACACACTCTTAAATATGTAGATTGAGGCGCCTGTAAACAATAAATAAAATCAAACTAAACTAAGAAACATTCATTGAGTGTAGACTGTGTGTAGGAAAGCAGGTGGTCAAATGTAGAAGAGGAAGAAAATATAAGCAGAAAATGGGAGAATTTCTATATTCATGTAACAACTGGGTGGCTGAGGTGTTTTTTAAAAACCATCTCCAGTTTGGATATTTTCAGTAAAATGTACCTGATATTGTTTTAAAAAAAAAAAAAAAATCCCCAGAAGGTTCTCCTGCCCATTTTGGTTCACTACCTTCACAGCAGAACCTTCTTTTTCTGGGTGGATGACCTGATCTTCCTCACTTGTTACTTACTCTTCAGCTCTTCCTTTCTGCCTCCTTTATTTTTCTCACCCTTCCTCCCCCAAGAGGCTGCCAAAAACGTAGTTTCTCAAACTGTTAAGTGTGTTTGGAGAAAACGAAAGATTAAGATCTCAAAGCTGTCAGGACCTGCTGGACTGTTGTGTGTGTGTGTGTGTGTGTGCATGTTTTCAAAAAGAAGCCGCCTGACGAAATGCTGGAGGAACTTGTGAAAAGCTTTGACACGCTCAGGTTTACAGGTGTGTAACGGTGTTGTGCACTTTCTGGCAGCACTAATGAAACTGACAGGAGATGGAGGAGAACGAGGAGTGGGGAAAGTAGAAGCAAAGCAGGTTTCAGCATCTTGCAAGAATCACGAGAACCTAAGCTCGGTACGACTGACAGAAAACACTATAAATATATTTGCATTATATATTATATATAGATAGAATTTACATTCTGAATAAAACTGAGCACTAAAAAGGTTCATAGTAATGTGCAAAATGTGTGATGAACCACAAAGAATCGAGCTTCAAATTATGCAGTTGGACATGTTTGTTGCATTTGTAAGCACACCTAACAGTGATGTGCCCATGTACCAACAGAGGTCACCTTTCCCACTGTAGGACTGTAAAATCAGTGTGTGCAGCTACCGTTAGTGTGCTATTGTTAAATTTCATCACCTTCCTCCTAATAAGTGATGGATGCACTTGGCTTGGGGCAAATAAGGTAAATCTAGAAAGTTAACATTTAAATATAAATGTTATATATCATATTTAGTGTTAAAAAAATACTTTTCATTTTGGCCAGTTTAACTAATCCTAAATAAATTTGGTCCTTCCCGTTGAAACCAATAGAAAAAGCAAATTTTCCAAAATAAATGACCAAAAAAATACCCATGGAAGCTTGAAAATGGAGATTTGCCACAGCAGCCACAAGACAGATGCTCACTGTACAACATGAACAGACTACATTACGCAGCGGTTCTGAGGCTACATTGACTGAATATGTACACATTTATAGTCAGATTTACTTCAAAAATCAGATGTGAATTGGAAGAAGAGGAAGTGTTCATATACATCTGTCAAATATACAGCGTTATCATCTGCAAAGAAGCACAGTCCAGGAAAAAAAATTAACAATTCAAACCTCTTTTAAAAGGTATAAACCATTAAGAGAGTTTTAAGCTTTGAAAAGAGAAAGTCCAGCGAAACCTTGTTGAAGTGAGAGGAATGATCAGATTTCACTGGAAGAAAATATAGAAGTAATTTAAATGAAAATGACGATTTGTTTAGCCGTTTAACTTCTTTCCTTGACTAAAGACAAAAAAGTCAAATTTCCACATCAAAATGGCTCAAAGTTATAAGGCTCAGATTAAAAGGACAAAACACAAAAGCCCCCCCAAAAATGGCAAACTTCGTCCTATGAAAATATCCCTTTGCATCCAATTTAACTATGTAGCTTGGTTAATTTAAGTGGGCCAAAAATATTAGTTTATATGGTGATACACTAAAGAGGATAGACTTTCAAATAGTCAAATGGCAGCTGAATGAATGAAAGTTGCCACGAGGAGGAACGATGTTCACCTAACAGTCAAATATGAAGCAGCGTCATCTGCATAGAAACACACAATCTGGCAAAAAAAAGAAAAAACTCATTATTTCCATCAAATTATAAATCTCCAAGAGTTTTTTCTTTCTTAGACTCACAAAACATCCATAGAAACAGAATGATCAGCCGTAATATGAAGAGGAAATGGAGGCACTTCCTCTAGGATTTTATACCAAAAGGTGAACATTTGGGTTTATGAAGTTGCTGAAGAGTCACCTTAGAACCAGATGACATCAAAGTCAAATTAACAATTTTAACAATATATATTTTTAAAATTGACCAACCAATGGGAACTAAACTGAGGTTTGCCATTTCAAAAAAAACTGCAACAACTCATTCGTGGTGACCAGTAACCATTCATCCAATGTAATTTAAATCTCAAGGGGACCTAAGCAGCATTAATTCATCTGCTTTCACATATCTGCGGTAAAGGCAGCTACACCTCCAACGCTTTACTATGATCGTGCTTTTAGGACGAGCAGTCTGAAGTGAGAATGTGTGTTTAACAGTGAAAATACACAAGGGTGCAGACACACAAAATCGTCAGTGTGAAGCCAGAGAGGTTGCAAAAGCTTCCAAGGTGTCACAAAAGTACTCTCACGCACATTTATGCAGCTTGAAATGTGAAAAGCACATATTCGTCTTACAGAGGTTGGAGCATATCGGAGGCCGGTGTGGAGAAACTGAAATTAATTTCACTATTTGCTCCCAAATGAATCCAAATTTTAATCAGCTTTTAATCAAAGTAAATACCAACACTTGGAAAATGCTTAAGATGTAATTGTTTGGAACAAATAAAAACTGAGCAGGAGACGATTTGGAGGGTCTGTAACATCCAGCATCAACAGCAAATAAATAGGAATGGCAAATTGTAAATTATTAAAAATACATCAATTCAAATCATGTAAACAAGCCTTTTATCAGGGCCTATAAAGATATCACATGGTCACTTTCCTTACAATGATTACTGCAGGAGATAAAACAAGAACATGAATCTGGTCCAAACCTGGACCTGAGCTGGGTTTTTACCATTCCTTAAGATTTTTACCTCAACTATCAGCTTTGATCATCCGTAGAATCTCTTAGCTTTAAGACCTGGCCTCCAAAGTGTCATCTGAGCTGCAAATACCAAAATTACCACCAGCTGAATCCAGACTGCAGCTTTCCAGAGTCTGCTTCAAAGTGAAAACCCTATACCAGGCCCAGGTCTGTCAGAATTAAATACAGCTTGAATTTTAGACCATGAAGCGATGCTCTTTGCCGTCGTGGGCCATCAGTATGACGTTGCGGTTGGAGGTCCAGATGAGACGGGCGAGCTTCAGGTGGTTCTGGGAGCCCGGGGAGGCTGGCTGGACCGGAGGAACCTGGTACGTCTTGATGCAGCGAAGCTGAGGAGCCGAGTTCAGCATTCCGATGCTGCCCAACAGACTGGTGTTCATCTGAGGAGGACCAGCAACACATGAAGCCCCACATTCATATTATCTATCCATCAAAACTTCTTCACGTCCACCAGGTATAGAACTTAGGATAGGTTTTATTTCAGCCATATGCTAAACAAATACAGTTCCAGAAACTAAAGATGCTTTTGACACTTTTTGGCCTGATTAAATTTCACCTCACTGTGTTAAAACCCCTGAATATCACCCAACAGGGCGAGGAGGAGTTCAACCGATAGCTGGAATCAGGTTAGATTCACTTTTTTTTTTCCCCAGAAGTGACCACAAAATCCTATAATTTCTCTAAAGTTCAATTTCTTTTGTTTAAAAGTGAAGTTTGTGCATCCAGCTTCAGCTGCACTCATCAATGAGCTCCACTTCTGATTGTCCTTGGTATCAGGAGAATCCAAACTGAACTAAAATACTTTTATTTTCTAGTGAACAGTTTGTTATACTGTTGCAACTATAAGAATTTCCCAGACATGAATCTACATTAATTTGCAACATTAGTCTTTGTGATAGGCCAACCAGAACATTCCATATTAAAGGGTTTAAGTCAACCTATGTAGATTTCTGTTTATGTAGCTATATCATTATGTTTATGTATTCATATTTATGGTTACGTATAGATTTATGCCCATATATTTATGTGCCTAACCTCAACTGGCTTTCGTTGGCCCGAGGTGGACTACTACTGCTTAATCTAGATTTTCAGGTTTCCTGTTTTACAGTCTGAGGAGTCCTGAGCATCGTGTGTCGGCTCATGCCTTATCCTTCGCTCCCTATTCCAAATAGTAATGGGCACGTATCATACTTTTAAATCCTTCCTTTTCATATGTAAATCCTTCATTGTGGTCTACAGTATATAAAGTAGAACTGCAATGCTTTGGTCTGAATTCCTCGTTCACACTTGTTCTGAGGGCGTCTTAGAGCAGCTCGTTTTGGTGCGGTCTCTTTAAATGTGAAAGATATTTCACGCCCCGCCCCCCTCCGGCCATTTTTGTAGTTTGATAGCAGCGATACAATTATCTACCGGCAGAGAAACAGGCACTTTGAAGAGGCTCTGATGCCGGGGGGGCGATGTAAGGAATCATGTGGGTTAACACACCCAACAACCGAACATTTGGACTTGTCTACTTGAAACTTCGACATAACTGAACTTGGACTACAAACTCACTACCAGATTCACAAAATTGATAAGCCGGAAGTCCATGACCTTGTTTAGCAGTTCCACAGCAAATACTGTGACGTAATAGACAAGAAAACGTAACAGGGAACAGAGAAAACTGAACAGACTGAAAAATATGACCCAAAAAGAATATCAAGATATCTACGCAGGGACAGAATACATTTAAATTTTCTGCACTCCTACACACAAAAAAAAAAACATATTTAAGAGCTAAAAAAGTGGATGTTTGCACGATATGTCTCCTTTAAGTTGGTGGAGTGAAACGGGGAGAATCACAGAGATACTTTCACCTCCCGAACACTAAACAGGTCACGGGTAACCTGGTAGATTTGAACCAGTTTATCGTTCAGCCGGCAGTTAAGACTTTGAAGCTTCGGTTCAGACTAAAATTATGTAGCTTTCCAGGAAACATGCAGGAGTACCAGCACATGCATTTATGAATGCACAACCTTAAATGAATTAAATAAAACCGCTATCAGCGGCTTCTTCAGCAGGTTGTGTCACCTGCTGGAGGTTGTTGGCGTTGTTGCTTCACAGTAAGCAGGTCCTTAACTCAAACCTGGGCAGGACCTTTCTGTGTGGACTTTGCATGTTCTCTGTGTTTGCACAGGTTTTCTGTGGGAGCTCCGGTTTCTCCCACCATTCAGAAACGTGCCGGGTCAGGGACCCGATCACTGGGTAATAACTTGGCTGTAAATAACTACATTTACTCATTACCTGTTGATAAACTGCACTTGAATCATGTCTCTTATTATTAACTGTTTCCAAAGCCACAGAGGGCTGGTTTGATCCATCTTGGTCTTGGGGTACTCCTTCAAAAGAGATTTTTAATCTCAGTTTCATTTCCTGGTTAAATAAAGGTTGAAAAATCCATTATTACTTTTTCTGTGAGCCTTTTGTGTCCTGGGCTTCAGATTTTCCGTGTCTCCTGTTTTCTCGTCTTTAGGAGCTCCGGTTTATGCAGCCTATCAAACTCAGGAGTTTCACTTCCTGGTTAAAAACAGTTTAAAGAAAAGCTTTACAGAGTAGCAGCTGACTGATATTAAAGGACCACCGTCGCAGTGACCAACACGAGACAGGAAGGGGTTAGTCGGCCAGCAGTGACTGAACTTTGAGAATAAAAGCAAGAGGATGGTGTCATCCTCAGGCAGATGATAATAAACCTGGATGGCACGCCCATGTGAAGTCTATGTGTGGGGAAACACTGCCTTCTCTTTTCTGCTGATATCTGAAATGATCCCTCCTCCCTCATTCTGACAATAACTGCAGAGAAAAATGTGTTATCGATCATCTGATGATGATCAGCTTCTCCTGAACCCTGTGAGGACATCTCAGAGGGAAAACCTGGAGTTTAACCCCTGAGTGAGTGTGTAGGAAAAACACAGCGAGTAGAAACTGAGATGACACTGCTTCTCCCTCTCACACACACACACACACACACACACACACACACACACACAC
>JASGAU010088566.1:0-11246 GCA_030220045.1 Australoheros facetus
AAGGGGTGGAGGAGAAGATTAGAGCAGAACTGATACAGGCCACAGAAATTCAGATGCAACCATGTTAAGTGAGAAATGCTTGTAATGGATGTAAAATGACAACTAACCATATGGTGGAATGCAGTCCTCCTCCCTGTGAAAATAGGCTGGAATGTGCTTGTCGTAGAGTTGCTTAGACAGAACAGGCGATGTGAGTAAGAAATGTCCATGAGCCATTGTCTGTTACAATATGAACAGAAGGAAACAAAATCATTATTTAACGGTAGTTATATTTTGTTAATAGCATGTATAAAAGCCTCTTGTGCATCCTGACAGATTATATAATCAGAAATGAAATTCCCTTCCTGTTAGCTGTGGTAACCCAGGCAACAGTTCCCCTGGAGACAGACTTTGACAAATCTCTGTGGTCTGTTTAGAAAGTCCTAACGCGTGTCCCCTGAACAGCTTTGGCATAAAGCAGCAGTTTATTGCCCCAAGCAGTGATGTTGCTGCAGCTTGTGTTTGACCAGAGATTAGGAAGACTGGAGCCTTTTGTGCTCATTCTGCTGTTTGCAGATGATAAGCCCCTCTGTGGGCCCTATTGTTTGAGTCAGGAGCTGAGGGACAGGGACTGGGGTTGAGGTAAACCGAGTGCTAACCTTTGTGGTTTGTTTTTAGGCCGAATATATCAAACATATATTATTAATTAAAGATTTTCCTAATGCTACAGTGTGATACAGTGGTGCAGGAAATGTGGAGGAAATATATCAGCCTAGAGATTTTGTTGTTCAAAATATGTCATGTTTAAATATTAAAACAGTTTTGACTGCCTCTAAGGAAGTTGTATTGGCTATATGATGCTAACTGCTGAGTGGCAGAAGTGCAGTTGTTTGGCACGCTCGCCTGGTGCAGGTTGTGAGCAGCTGATTTGGTTTCTTGGAGACAATCTCAGCAGCAACAGCAGCAGGAGGATAACACTACCTCAGTTACAGGGCTCTGGGAATTGTAATGTAAATGATGCGACAGAGAGATGTAGTGATGCAACAGCCACTGATTCACTGTTGACTTACGCTGTGAAATGTGTGCCGATTGAACTAGAATGGCTGGAAGAACATTTTAATCACCTTCCTACTTTGCTAAAGTGGCATTCATTGATGTGCAATATGGACAAAAGTACTGGGCTACATACACATGACACCTACAGGAGCTGCTTGGCCACAAAGCTCCCGGGCATGCAGTTCTTGTGCTGATGTTAATGCCAGAGGAGGCGTGGAACTCTGTAGTTACTGTGTTAGCAGAGCACTGGCGACTTTTACACACTATGTGCCTCAGCACCCGACCCCACTGTGTAACTTGGTCTGCCACTTCATTGTTGAGTTGTTTTGGTTCCTAAACACTTCCACTTTGCAACAATAATACTTACAGTTGATCGTTGAATATCTAAAAGATTGCAATATTACAATACCAGACATGTAGTAGTTGGTACCAATACCAGTGGAATTATGCTAGTCTCGATACCCAATTCACCACCAAAGCAAAATGCTCATGCCATGTACTTAAACATAAATTCCTTTATTAAAAAGTAATTTTATAACAATGACATGGTGGCAGGTCATTTATTTAAAATGTTAACATTATATTTTAATTAAATTCTATTCAATTTTATTTATAAAGTGCCAAATCACAACAAGCAGTCGTCTCAAGGTGCTTAAATTGCCAAGAAACAAAATGAAATGTTAGCATGGTTGCTGAGTGGCATACTAATGTTGCAGTTGCATTATGTTAAAATAAGTATTTAATGTTAGCCATTGCAAACATTTCAACCTATGGAACAAAGCTGATCTCTCAATGGCACCGTCAGCAGTCTCAAATCAATTGGGAACATGCATTTCAGGATAACATAAGAAGGAAAATACTTTGGATGATGTTTCTATGAACTAAAACTTACTCAGCTGGAATTCTTTGAATTATTTGAACAGATGTGGATGTTGGTGTTTTAGGTGCTTTGCTAAATTGGAAGTATTTCCTCCCTTGGTCCAAAAATTGGAACAAGGGACCAATTTTATCACAGACATGGTTGAGAGAATGAGTGAGTTCAGTGACTTAGATACCAACTAACAGCCTGGTCTGCACTAAGTTGTCATGCAAAGCATCCGTTCCCTTAATTATCCATGTTTTAGGGCCTTAACGCAGTTTAAACAGTTAAGTTTTATAAAGAATGAATCCTCGTACTGTTGCTATGAAGAGGAAAATGGCTCAGGCAGCTATTAGAGAACTATTTATTTGGCTTCATATTCCACCATTTTCACCACTGTGTTATGTGTAGCTTTCTCCTCAGAACTGAACCAATAACTAATTTATGTGTTTACGTTGCTTTACGTGTAGAAACTCAACAAGCCTCTTACCCTCCAGCTGGCTGAAGCTTTTCTGGTATCAGCTGTGCTGCCAGACCTGGAAACCTGGACCTGCTGGAATCTTTCAGCTTCATATCTCATAAACAGTGCATACCATAATCACATTATAAAGCTCACAACCAATGCACACTGCTTCTAGGATCCTAACATAACATTTTTAGTATTTTAATTTTGGTCTGTTGCTCTTTTGAAGATCAGCCATTACATTGTTACGCTGTAGCATTGAAAAATAATGAGATGTCTGCTGAACAGCTGCCTAACATCTGATGCATTATCTATCTTCATTTGTGGCCTGCCATTGATAGATTATTGTTTATTCATTTTTTGCTAAGTGGCAGCATAGTGTCTCCTTCCAAAAATGCAAATAGAAAGTTAGTGTGGTATGTTTTTGGATATTAAATTCATTCACAATGGATAAAATAAAACAAACCTTTTCTCAGATTCCTTCAACAAAGCAGTATGAACTGTGGGGATTTCTTGGACTCACGTGAAGCTTTAGGCTTCAGGGTGAAGTCAATAGAGTGATGAGCTTTAGAAAATGCTGTGCAACTTTTAAAAAATGTCAATTACAGAGGAGCAGCAAACAGACCTTTTCAGCACGAAGTGTGTCATAATTCCTGAATTGCTTGATACCATCATGGTGCTCCATGATTTTAAGATTTCAAATTGATAGTTACATATTTGCATTTAAAGACTTTCCATTGCACTGCAGTCCATGTTTTCATTATTTTATCAAATGAGTGTATTTTAAGGGAATGTTTGTGTTTCCAGGAGCTAAAAAGGTCCGCTGTGTGTTTTCTAGCTGGTGGGTTTATTGATTGAAGAAGTAATATTGTTTGGTAATTGGTTTTCAGCTTTTGTCCTCGAGACACACACACATAAAGACACAGATACGAAAAAACACAGTGTCGTAACCTTTAACCTTTGCATCCAGCTTCCAGCAACAGACACATAGAAAGTCCTGTGATGGCAACATACATATAGATATATTGTGCTTGGAATTGCTACACTGGCTGCATGGCTCTGTGGATAAGTTAATCAACAAAATTAATGATGTCTCTGTTACCCTTAGCAATGTCTCTGTTACCCTTAGCAAAGCATACTCTGACACTGAGCTGCAATGGCTTACATAAAAAGCCATTACTACACATTAACTAACACATTACTAACAGCTTGTTATCCTTGTGAATGTTACGTGGCTGTGTATAATGTACTGAAATTAGCATTTAACTCAGTGTAGCTTCACTCATGGTCAACAGGCTGAGATATCTTTTCCTCATAAAAGGCAGTTTCTGGCTCATTTTTAGCCTTTGCATGACACATTTTTAGCTTCCTCTGCAACTACTTTATGTGAAATAAGTTTTTATTGAGATCTTGTATCAAAAATTTTCATGATGAAAACTATCAATTTTTCAATGAACCGTTCATATCTTGGTTTAATGATGCAAGAACCCCAAGTTTAACAGCCATAAGACACTGTAGAGCATTTAAACCCTGCATATTACTTATGGTGGGCCACAGAGTGATTTTCAGATAGCTGTGGAGAGTGCCAGCTCCACTGTAGACAAATTAATGAGGCTGCTCTCCGCCCACATGGAAACACACGCAATCACCATGGTGCTCATGATGCATTAAAGAGATTGTCAGAGAGCTAAGGTCTGCCCTCAAGATTTACCACTGTGGCGAGATCGCAGACTGGCTCCTGCAAAGGCCAACTTGGAAAGGCAATGAGAGTAAAGCAGACGGACTCACAAATCAAGAAATTCTGAGGAAAGATGGTGTGTAGTATGAAAAATGGACTGAAGATTAAGAATGTGGGCTTATTGTGATTACACATTGCAATACATGTAAATCAGCCTGATGTTATAATTACCTCAGTCTTCCCTTGCCACCTTACCAACCTAAAGCTATACCATCTTTGCCAGTAGAAACCACTGTCTAATGAGTGCCGTCCATATTCCAGAGTGGAGCAAGTAATTTAGCATGCTGTATTATTCATCAGAGTCTCTGTGTGATTTTGCAGCAATTTGAACACTTATTTCCCCCATAGCGCTTCGGGGGTCGGAGTAATGAGTCTCTTTCCTAATGACTTTAGCAGTTGACAGGAAAGACACGACAAGCGCTTATGGAATCAAAGGTTTGTCTGGCAGAATTAAGGGTAAGAGTGGTGTGTTCTGAGCACACATCCACTGAGACAGGAACGCGCTCTACTCTAAAGTGGTGTATGATGAAAGGCAGTGCAGGCAGGAAGGAGAAAGAGAATTAGAAAGCTGGTGGGTACAGAGGAGACTGTAAAACCCACAGCACAGAGGGGAAGATGACAAAACAAACGAGATGTGACAGACTTTGTGGCTGGCTTCATGATTGGTTGTGCCATTATATTTGTGTTGGTCTCTTGTTGTAATTATGTTTATTTTTATGTTTAGGTCACTTCTTTGTGTAGACTATATATCTTCAACCCGCCTGCCTGTCAACTTGTCTGTCTCTTTTCATTTGTCTGTCTTTTTATCACATAATTTTCTATTGTATCATTTGTTTCCCTGTTTGTCTGACTTGTGGCAGTGATGCAGCATCCCCTGACAGTAAATTCTTCTAAATGCTAAGCATGAAGCTTGTGAAACAAAGATTTTCATTTCAAAATGACTGAAAACGCTCATATAAGATCCTGAAATTAGTCAATCTATAGATGGGTTCGAAAGAATTGCCAGATATTTAACTCCATGTTCTAATGTATGGATTATGTTATTGAAAACCCAGAACTTTTGGACTATTGGACAAAGTAAAAATGTCACATTTTGGTTCTAGAAAAATCTTTATGGCGATCATCCAGTTTACTTCTGTTTTTTAAGACTAGATTAAGACTACCAAACCAGTAAATTATAGAAAATAAAACCACTGGCTTAATAAAGGTAGAATAAAAAATTTTCATCAGTATCAGCTACTTTAAAACTATACTATATGTAGTGTCTGTGTTGGCATTCTGTCCAAGTTACATATCTTCAGAATATGCAGTAGGGACGGCACCACGGTCACCATCCTGGATTCGAATCCACCGGCCAGCTGGGGCCCTTCTGCGTAGGCTCTCTCCAGGTACAGTAGTCATGTTGTGGCATCCTCCACAGTCCAAAAACACACCTGAGAGGTTAATTGATGATTCTAAATTGGCCCCAGGTGTGAATGTGAATGGGTGTCTGTTTCTCTGTGTGTCCAGCTCCACCCTGCGAACCTGAAGAGGCTGGAAGTGGATTGATGGAGAATATTAAATAGAGCATTTCTTGTTACTTTCAGAAACAATCTAAGAAATAAATAAATAAAATTTTTTAAAAAGTTCTGTCATAGTTTTGTTGCAGATTCCAGTTTATACATCACACCTGTACCTGTTTTGTGCTGCACCATAATATACCAGCTATGATGTCACAAAATCATGAAACTTACTCCCATCAGCAGATAAATGTGCACACTACTTTCTGGCGTCAAACTCAGCAGATGCTCCAAACAGAAGGTTTGAACAGCCGGTGGGTGGGGCTGCTGTGCTCACAGCCAGAGCTGTGTGCATGAGATGACCATATTAAGGATATAAGGAGAAGAAAACTGTCTCAAAGTGAGCATTCGAAAAGTCATGTTCAGTCATGTCATATAATCGTAATGTCATCTAATATTATCTATATGTTATAATATCATAGGTGGTATACTTGACTTTTGTATTCATTTTCTTGAATTAAAGTAAAGCAAGTACAGCCTTGCATGTATTGTACCTTAAAACTGTGGTGGTGTGGATGATTAGAGTCCCCTTCAAAAGGAACATGTCTTATTTAATCCTGACTGTTTGGATCTGGGTCGCCCATTATTGCTGAAGTGCGTGGTGTCATCGTTCTAAGAATTTAAAGTCTGTTTCGGGGGTTTTTTGTGTCTCCCAGTTAGTCCTGAGCTGTCTACTCCAGCAGCGCCACAGTTTGCCCAAGAAACAAATATTCCATGACTTAAAGAGTAATGTCTTCTGGAGAGACAAATCAGAGACAGAGTTTCTTTGGCACAGTAACGGTAGAGCTTTTCAAAAGAAAAGACTACTGACTGCTCTGCTGCCTTCGGGACTGGTCAGCTTTCAGGTAAAGATAATTTATAGAATGGTTAGTTGTTGTTTTGCATAAGCTGTGTATGATGAGGCATTTCTGCAGATCCTTTTTGCAAAAAGTGACAGGATCCACAGGTTCTTCCTTTAATCACTCTTCATCTCTTGGCCAAGTTTCATAAATTTCCGCTTGCTCATCGTGTGTAATCCCACGGACAAATAAACAGGCAAACAGAAGGGAAACCATACCTCCACGGAGGCAGAGGAATAACGGATGAATGATAGCAATCTGGCTGTCGAATCTGGCATTTCATCTCTGTGGCAGAGATTTGGAAAAACATTTGTATCTGTTTCCATGCTTAGTTTAGGAAAATACACAAACCACGCAGCACAAACCGTAGCATTGCGAAGCCACTCAGTACACAAGGCACCACTTCATGCAGACATGCTGTATATACAGATATCCTTGTTCCTCTACTCATCTCTATTATCCCTTCATCCAGTTGTGTGATGCCGGGTCCCGCCATTCCTCTGTAAACATTTTTTGCATCGCAATTTTGTCTTTTATCCCTCTATTCTGAAACAAAGGGATGATTACATCACTGCAGGCAGTACTGTTTTGTAAAGGAGCTGTGTTTCTGACTGGCCCCGGCTTTATAACTGGAGCCGGCTGCGGCTGCTGCTGCTGCTGCTGTGTTGTTTCCACAGAGATTATCAATGGTGAAGCAAAAAGATGACCTCCAGGAAGCAAAATGGTTTGTTATGATTTCTCAGCCAGAATATGCTAATAGTGTCAGGAAGTGGGAAACAAGAAATTCACCAGTAGATATCCATCAGATGGCTGGTTTGGTGAAATAGTATTTGAAAGAAATTGGAAAAAAAAAAAAGGAAAGTCAGGTCTTTACACTGGGCGTGTGTGATTCCCACTGGTTCTCTCAAAGGAGCACTTGAAATACAAAAATTAATTCATACCATAAAACAAGTTTCCAGGGACACATTGTCTCCACAGGGATGAATTTGTGCCACCAAATATTGTATATACTTTGGTTTTTACATGGGATCCAAGGCAGTCATATTGTTTACAGCAGTTTAAATTTGTCTATATCTCGTGAGAGTCGTGCTGCTCCATTTTAGTGCTTCCTGAGTATCTAAAAGGAGCAAAACATCCCAATTTTGGTGGCTGGACTGCAGCTATAGATACATAGAATCCAGCTGTGTGCAATTTATGACACTACGTCTCTTCTCTAATGACAAGATACTGACATTTATCAAATTAACTCCTGTCAAGCGGCTGTGCAGTTGTGGGAGGATTACAGGAGAAACGCTGCGTTCAAGTTCATTTGACGGCATGTCTGTCCCCTCTGGCGATGCTGTAGCTGAGGCTTCACTTTAATTTCCACAGCTTGCCACTTTCACTCGTCTACCAGCCCCCCCCCACTTCTGTGCTAAATTGTCTCTAAATTGGATATTAAGGGGAAGGAAGAACTCAGGGGAAGGTTTGCCCTCCACATTTCTTTTCCTCCCTTTAATACTCCTCTCTTCAATACTGCATGTATACAGTATACATATTTGACTGTAATGAGAATTGCAGCATTATCCAAGAGACAGCGATGCATCTTATTTATCTCCAGTATCCAGACTTGGCCCATTCAGTA
Organism: Australoheros facetus; assembly: GCA_030220045.1. NCBI lineage: Eukaryota > Metazoa > Chordata > Actinopteri > Cichliformes > Cichlidae > Australoheros > Australoheros facetus. Next base: position 8,118 of record JASGAU010088566.1, read on the forward strand.
AGCTTAGCCCTCCCAACTCTGCTGTGCCCTAGCACTCTGTATACGAATCACATTCGGATTGGGAGGTTTGGGTGGGAGAGTGAAACACACTCTTCGACCTCTGATTGCATTCTCCGCTTTCATCAAATAGCTGGGTAAAGAAAGAAGGCTCTCAGTGTTGTAGTGTAACATTAGCATCCTATGGGGCTGGGTGGGGCGTAAAGGTAAGTGTGTATATGTGTTGAGCTTGACATGGAGGTATAATGGCAGTGATAGGATGACAGGCCTCGCCCCCAGGTCCAATAAAGGCGACAGGAGCCTGTGCAGATTTATAACTGCCATGCTGAGTGAGAAGCCAGATGGGGGATGGAAAGGCAGCTCACTATCGAGGATATCTTATGCCTCCTTTGAGAGTCACTCCCTTTGTCTCTTTAATTTCATGGCTCTCAGAATGCTGTATTGTCTCTGTCCTCTGTCTTGATCTTTCTTTTTTAATTTTCTTTCTTTTTGTGTCATTTTCAAGCTTTTTTTTTGTTTGTCTTAACAGTGGTTTCATTTTTTTCTTTTTCTCTTTACTCTCACCCCTCCTTCACAGGGCTGTAGGCAACAATTGTTTCCTTTGTCTGCCGGCCACAGCTCTCTTTATTACTCAGGCAAGCCCTTTAAATCCTTGTATGTGTGAGATTGACTGGGACAAATAGACGGCTAGCTTGTGTTTATGCTCTAACAGTCTGACTAGATGTTGTATACATTTAAATTATAGCCGAGACCAAGAAAGGAATAGTTTGAGACTCAGTTAATGATAGTGCAGGAAACAAAAAACCCCAAATGCATACAGTAAATACAGTCACAGTAAAAAGAAAGTACACCCTCTGTCAATTATATGTCTATACATAACTAAGTACACCCCACAATTCAGTATTTAGCAGCAATACCTTTTGAACAAGCTTTAGCTGTCAGACAGATGGCCTCACATTTGTCTCTAGAATACTTTGGTATACAGAGGCGTTCATGGTCCATTCAATGACTGCAAGGTGCTCAGGCCCTGTGGCTGCAAAACAAGGGACATTGTCTGACCAAGGGACGTTGTTTCAGAAGTCTTGTGATTTGTTCAGATGCAACTTTGCAAATCTAAGCCATGCTGTCATGTTTTTGTTGTTGTCTTTACACAGAAGACACTTTTTCCTTGCAAACCTTGCAAACCACCCATACTTTCAGTCTTTTTCTAATTGCACTGTCGTGAACTTTAACATTTAACATATTACATTAGGCCAAATCTGAGGTGCAGCTCTTTGTTTTTTGCAGTTTCTCTTTGCACAGTCCGATCTCAGGGTGAATTTGCCGGTACATCCACTCCTGAAAAGCTTGCCAACTGTCTTGTATATTTTCTACTTGTGAATAATCCTTTTCTCTTGTTCGGAAATGGCTTTAGAACTCTTCCTGTATTGATGGCCAGCAACAATTGCTTTGTTGCTATCATTGCTTATATCTCTCCTCCTTGGCTTTGTGAACACTTGAATGCATGAGACCACCAAACTGCAAAAGCATCTGCTGCTATAGAGGCTTTTATATCATCAAGTGCGTTTGATTAGCAGCATCTTGGTGCTACTTAACCTCTTAATTCCTCTGGTAGAAGTAAGGGTGCACTGACAGGGTGTTTTTCCACACCATTTTGGCCTAGTTTTGGTTAAACAAGTTATGACATGGTGTAATGTGTCATGGTGTCATGTATTGTAGTTCATCTAAGCTTGTATTTAGCTAATTTTTTACTATGTCCATAACTATAAGGACACAGAGGGATCACATCCTCTGCCAAATGTCCTCTTTTGCAATTTTAAAGAACCTGATCTGGATCTATACCCAAATTTACTGAGGTCTACCTTTGCCTGTGCTCCAGCTCCTCACTAAGTTTTATGAAATTAGGATAGCTATTTTTCATATTATCATGGAGGAATAAAAGGAAGTTCAGTAGACATCTAAGTGGATCTCAAGTAAATCTCAAGTGACTACATAGAATTATTTCTCTTTATAATAAATGGTCCATTCTACACACACATTGTATAGCAAACCTGCCAATGAAATACAGCTGACAAATGTGCTGTGCTAAGTATGCTTTGTGAATGTCAATGCTATTCCAAATAAAGTATAAGAATTTCAGTGCTGTGTGATGACTCAAAAAGCAAAATTCTTTTCTAAAAATCACTTTAGCTTGAGCTGTAGAAGAAATTACTTAGTCACACTGTAGCTAAAATAAAAACAAGAAGACCGATTCAAACCTTACGCTTGTACATGGAACATGAAGCTATTATCCTAGCTTAAAGACCGGAAACAGGAAGAAACACCTAGTATGGGTCTGTCTGCCATCTTTGAAGACTTCTAGATAACATATAGTTTAAAATAAGTCGTAAGCACAACTGAGAGAATATTTCCATTGCAGCACAGGTATACTGGACTTATGAGGTTGGGGAAAGAAGCCGACTGCTATTCTATATCTTGCTTCTGTTTGTTTTCCTTGTTGTTTTTGTTTTTTTTCCTCCTTTTTCCAAAATGCTGCTTGTTCCAATTGCCCAGAGTTGTTCAAGGCTATTCAGAGTTTTTGTTTTCCACCCTAAAAATACCAGTGAAAGGGATTTTTTTTTGTGATCAGAGCATGTAGTCTAAATGACTATTAAGTTATGCTGCTGGTACATTTTTGAATCAAAAGTTTATTAAATCGTTTAAAATTATTAAGAAATAATAACCAGCCATTTCTTCCTTAGGTTAATTGAGATTTTCACGGAATTAAAACCAGATGCATGATCCAAAAAAATAAACAAACAAAAAACCCATCATATACAGCTCACGGGAGCTGTAACAATTTAATAGCTGCGAACAGCTCCCATAGACAGTATTCTATTATACAGCATGTCACATCAACAGATATATCACATGACACCCTCATACCCCTGCCCTGCCTGTGATGTTGTTTTGGAAAGGCCGCTGTGTTCCCATGGCAGCCTAGCACCAGCTATTCCCAGTACAATTGTAGTTTTCCACCTGCAACAGGAAAAAGACTTTTTCCCCTCCCAAACAGAGTTTCCATGTAAACATTTTACAGGAATATGTGTGTGTGTGTGTGTGTGTGTGTGTGTGTGTGTGTGTGTGTGTGTG
>JASGAU010088912.1:0-12882 GCA_030220045.1 Australoheros facetus
ATTTAAATGCTCCTCAAAATATTTCTGATCCATCATGCCTTCTTAAATACATTTTGTTAAAAACTGTGAGCAACAGCAAACATTTTGTTCACGACTTTTTTTTTTTCTCTAACCAACTTTGAGCAAAACTGCTCCAATTTACTGTCTCTGATGCAGTGGGCATGCAGTGCCCTTTACAGAAAGGTAAGTGGAGAAAGGTAAGTCACTTAAATACTGTTGGTGGAATCTGCACCAGTTCAACTTGTGTAGCAGGAGCTGAGGTCTCCTCTCCATCATCAGTGTTTTCATTCAGTCTACATCATACGTGTTGACTGTGATGATGATAAATCAGGGAAACATATTTATTTGTATAATGGAAATTTTTAAGATTCTGCTCTTCTCTGAGCCAAGCTGACCTGGCTGAAAAGAAAACTCAGTGTCCTGATTTGTCTCCATATAATAATTTTTTTTGCATGGAAATTTCTTACTGTACTCTGTGATCATGTTAGGTAACTTGTGTCTATAAATGATTCCATGTTTGTTATTCTTCTTGGTTAAAAGCCACGCAGACTGCTGCTGCACTCTGTATTGTTGTTTAAACCCTTTGCAATGGTAAATTAAAACCTCAAAAGACAACCATAGTGAACATAACAATTTGGTGTCAGAGCTAAAATCTGTTGGCTATGCATTTTGGTGTTTACATTGTAGTGACTGATCATCTTCGAAAGAAGTCTTTCTACTATCAAAACTCACATAGTTGAGAGAGGAGCAGGTTGACCATTTGGACCCCAGTTCATCTCCACTGGGGTTTGTAGGAATGGACCACATTGTCCTTAAAAGGTAAGAGAGCTGAAATATGTTGCTATAATTTTGGGGAAAACAAAACAAAACAAACAGAAAAAACTGGAAAATAATTGTTTCTGCGTGTTCATGTCAGGTCATTAACGGCCTGAGTAAACCCAGCGATCCGGGATCAGAGGGAACTGCTTTCAAGGGGTGAAAGTAGAGTAATTGAGGACCATTTCCTCCTTGCTGTATTTACTGTCCCACCAAATCGAGGTAATGATCATGTCTAGAGTAGATTAAGGTCACCAGATAGAGAAAACTGGACATTTGTGAGCATGGGAAACACATCTGATAAAGAAAACCCCAACCTTAGTGAAGTGGTACATTTCATGCCTCCAAATGTGGTTTATATGAAGGGAAAATATGGAGACAGAGCTATCAGTATTATACATGTTTGGGTTAAACATTCTGGTCAACTTTAAGGCAGCAGAGCAGTACGATGTGATAGGCTGACTTACCCGTGTGCATTATGGAACAACTTAGTGATCAATGTCCTGATATGTCTTATCTGTCCATACCTGTGTGATAAATGAAAACCCCACCAGGTATGAAAGACAAGTTACAGAATCAGGATGTCATCTGAGCTGAACATGTTGTCTTATTATGTCCAGTGTTAATTGTGTTTCTAATTTGAACTCTTTTTGTCTGTTGTGTGGTGGACTAATGCTGCTATGGTTTACTGATTGTTGTCAGTCAGCCCAGTTGGTTCAGTGTACACCTGACTCCAGTGACCGCCTGTCCTCCACTCCTGACTGGATCCCAACTTATCATCTAAAATTATCATGAAGAATCAGATGTTTTGTCTCTGTTTTGTTTCTCAATACTGCTACTACACATTAATAGTAAATATTTCACATGAAAACCGCAATATGCTTTCTGCATGATACACAGCAATGACCTAGATTGAGCCTTTCTAAATTTTTTTGGTCTGTTGTTTGTGCCATCTCTATAAATATGATGTATTTGTGTGATCAATGAATGATCAAAAGGGAGGAGGGTCATGGAAAATCATAAGTTTCTGCTGTTCTTTGTGCCAAGCTGATCTGGCTGAATAGAAGGCTCCAAAGTGTCCTGTTTTATCCCCATATATATTTTAATACCAGATATACTCAAATGTACACATTATCTGCTGCATGGAATGCTCTGTGATCATGTTAGGTAATTTGTGTCTATAAATGATTCTATGCTTGTTATTCTTCTTGGTCAAAAGCCACGCAGACTGCTGCTGCAGTCTGTGCTGTTGTTTGATCCATTTGCAATGGCAAATTAAGTCCTTACAAAGACAGTAACCCTTTGTGTGAAAAGTATTTCAGATTTTCATAAAGTAGCTAATGCTTGCTCTGTTTCCACACAATGTGCAGATGGCTTTAGTTATATATCTCTCAATCATGTTCTGAAGTACGCTTGGGGAGCCACAAATAAATCTGTGCGTTTCAGAATTAGTACTATTCAAGCACTTACCTCAATTTTATTGAATAATTTACTGCAATGACCTTTAGCACTTCATTCCACACATCTGGTTGGCATGAAGTGAACAGAGAATCTGTAGCAGTAAAGGCAAATTTTTGTGCCCTGTATGATGTCTTGACTCTGATGAATTACAGTTGTTAAATCAGAATATTTCCTCACTGTTTCATTCAACAGTGTATCCCATTACACAACAAGTGAGCTCTGCGTGAAGTCAAAACCACAGATGTACACTAAATCATGAGCTGCCTGAGATGCCATTGCTGTAATACTCATTGCCCAACAGTAACATGATCAAAGAGCTCATTTGCTGAAGAGTCATTTGCTGAAATTACTTGGTGCTTCTGGGGCATTTGTTCAAGCAGGCAGAGGGGAGTCATGTGTTTTGATCCTTGTTGTGATGAGACCTATTCACGGACTTAATAATCAGCTCTCATCAAGTGTTAGTGGCAAACTTGTGAACAGAGTTTCAGGCATTAAAGAGCATTGTTGTGGTTGTTTGCAGAGTCCTTCAGATACTGGGTGCATAGCGTACTTTCCCAAAACAGTTGATCAGTAATAAAGCAGGCTTATATGTATACACAGGTTTTAGTGTTATTAGAGCAACAATTTTTGTTGAAGTAAGTGTTTGAATGCAGCTGAAGCACTCAGGTAAGAGGTATATATTTTACACTCCCAGATGGAGCTCAAGCAAATATTAGGTAACCTAACAGCCTACCTTTTATCTCTGGGTGGAAATCTCTTGCCCAGTAAAACACACTGTAGCATGAGTTTTCAGGCCAAATGGGATGAGACCTTTTTATGACTTTGACTGTAGGCTCATTTTCAAATTAGCCGGAGGTGCTTGGAAGCAGGAAAATCCTCATACAAGGGCATCACCAACGAAACACCTTGAACTATATGTTTTTATTATACAACCCCAGGTGAACAGAATTAACTCATAGATAGTCCAAGGCTGGATAAGCGCTATGAAAGAGGAGACTTGCACTTTGTTCTTTTTATACTGTATTGGGTGTGTTCACCAAAACAGGCAGAATTTTGCATTTAAATGTAAAATTATTATTTTGTGAGCTTTGTGATTCAGGATCACATCTTTACTCCTTATCTACTGATGTCACGCAATATTTCATTCTAAGTAAAAAGGCATTTTACCTTTTGCAAGGTAAGTATATTTGAAAATTTAGCATAGTAAAAATCTTCACATGTTCAATGCATTTTTTACTAACTCACTCCCTTCCTAAAATGACTTCAGCAGATTAAAAAAGCCACAGCCAGAGTACGATACTAGAAAGAGATCCCACTTCTGCTATATTTGCTTCTTAACCTAGTTTAGCTTCATTGACTGGGTGTAAAATCCAGAACCCTTTTCTTCTCACACAAAACTACCCTCATATCAGCCCCATCATATTTTTTTTTTTTTTTTTTTAAGCGTGTCCTGTCCGGCTGTGTGGCACTCAGACTTGCCGTCTGAATGTCAAGGTAAGGCCCAACAAATTTGCTTTCACAAGCAGAGCATTACGGCTTTTGCCATGATGTTCCCCTTGTTATAAATATGAACTTTATTAAAAATTGCTTTGGGTTTATTTTAAGTATAATGGACACAAAGATGAGAGAGAAAGAGACAAAAGGAAAAGGAAAAAAAAACAAAGATAAAACAAGTCAACACCCTTGAAGTCTGCCTCGGGACCTGCGGAAAGAGAGAACAAAACAAAACAAAATCCCCAATAAACAGCATATGCAGTATATAATAACAGGTATAACTTCAATGGAAAGTACCCAGTACAAGGTAATGGAAGAGAATACAAGAGATTATTCAGCGGCAACAGTAACCCAACTGAGAATGTATCTCACAAACACCTGAATCTAGACATCTGTGTGTAAGTGTGTGTGCTTGTGTCTATAAGGTTTTGCCCTAAGAATATCTGATAGTAAGTGTGGGGGCCCACAGATCCACCTCCCAGGTCACGCGGATGGCATGAGGAAGATCGGGGCCACAGACACCCAGCGGCCCCCCAAGCACGGAGCCCCAGGAGCTCCCCGCAGGGACTTTGTTTTTGGACAGCCAGACCCCACAGTGATGAGCCCACAGGCCCCGCCGGCAGCCTGCTACGCCAGAGCAGACCCGGCCATTGACAGAGAGACCAAGCCCCGAGGGCATATCACCCTCCATAAAAGGCCCGATCAGGCCAGGGCACCCAGGCACAAGCAATCAGCCACCAGGGCGAGCCGGTACATACCCCGAAACCCAGCCCCAGATACCAAGAGCCACCCACGCACCGGCGGGCATAGGCACCAGACACCGGAGGAGAGTGTGACAGGGGGGAAGATGATCCAGGAGAGGAGGCAGCTCAGAACCCAACCTAACTGATAAACAGCCACCCACAAACTTAATTGCACATTCCCAGCCTCATGTTCACATACAGACATTCACCTCCACTCGCCCAACATAAACACAAACAAAAATAGACCCACTATACTCCCAGGTCCAGGTAACGTCCCCTAAAGGAGAACCTGTACCTGGACCCAGGAAATGATCCCCTTCTCTCCAGGGTAGAGAAGAGCAGACATCCCAACCCTCTGCAGCAGCAGCAGAGTAGCCCTTTGGCCAGGACGAGAGCCGGGCACCACCCGAACGACCTGGATCCAGCCGCCAGCCCTGACCCCATCCAGAGATGGGCCAGGAAGAGCCCACACAGCCCCAACGACCCAGCCGACCAAAGCAGTCCCGGGGTGAAACAGCCCCACCCCCCAGCGAGCCCTAATCCCAGCCTTGCAGACCCCCCCACCCCCACAAGCCCCGAGTTCCACTGAAAGGACCACCCCCAACCAATGCACAAACATCGCAGACGCGCCCTCGAACACAGACGCCACAAATCCCCCCATCCACAGGAGGGCCCCAGCCCTGAAAAGCCAGCCAGAATACACCCTCCTCAGCTGGAGCCCAGCACACCTCCCCTACTGTACCTCAAGCGCACCCGTTGCATCCCACCCCCCACCACACAGCATGCCGCAATAGCAAGACAATAGCCCCATCATATCTTGAAGACCTCATAATATGATATGATTTTTTTTTTAACTTAACCATCCTGATGTGTTTGTTTCTTTTCTTCCTGGGATTGATTGAGCTGGCGGTGCCCTCAGTGGCAGCGGCTGCAGACACTGAGGGCACTCCCCTATGTTAGACTTGTCTGTCCTCTTGGATGGCTGTTCTGAACGGAATTTCGTTGTATGTATAATTATTAATTTTGTTGTATGTATAATGACAACAAAGTTCTCTTTTCTTGTATATTATCAAACAGGAGCACCTGTCTTCAGGTGACCTAAACCATCCTTTAGTTATGCTGCTGTAGGCTCGGATAGTTGGGGGAGTCCTTACTGAGCACTTCTCCTTTACCCCCTCTTTTGAGTCCCCTTACATTTACTTGTCACTGTTGCATTTATCTATCTACTCTCTCCTGTACTTTATATTTTATTCTCTTTGTTGTTCCTGGTCTCTCTGTGCTCCTCTTTTCTCCCATCATTCCCCTCACCCCCCGCCTTTCAAGACAGATGACTGCTCATCACTGAGCTTGGATGTGATGGAGGTCTCTTCCTGTTCAAAGGGAGTTCTTCCCCACGACCACTGACAAGGGTTTGCTACAAGGGGAAGCCTGATTGTCAGGTTTATCTCTCTAACAGTGTTGGCTCTTACAATATAAATCACGTTTCAAATTTCTGACCTGGTGATGGCATCAAGGAAACTTGACTTTAAATTTCTTCCAGATCTCTGTTATCCTGTTTGTTCATTTTCATTTTGGTCTTATAGCCATGAAAGATCTGCAGACTGAATTTGGGAGAATATCAATGACAGCAGTCCAACTTCAGCCTTTTCACTTGGAATTAGTTCAGATGCTAACTAAAGCCAAAGATTAAAAGATGTGTTATTAAAAGATATGCACCACAAATAAATCTTCATTGTGATGACTGAGGGCTATATTTTAATTCATGAAAACACTTTGCTTCAGTGTGAGGAAATGATGAGTTGGTGCGGATGAAAAAAATCTCTGGTTATCTCATTTGATGTGAAGTCTCTGTTGTCTTAACTTCTCAGCTAAAAACAGATGGCACCATTCAAAATGCATGACTCCAAAAATACAGATGATTGTGACACAAGAATAAAAATGCCAGCAGATCAGTTTTAAAATGCTAAACGGTTTGATTGAAAGTGGCCAATGAAAAGTATAACTATTTAAAGAGTAGTCTTAACCACATTCAGGCTGCAGTTTACTGTCTAATCATTTCAAAAATTATCTTATATGACACCTAAACACTTTCTCAGTTATAATTCTCTTATTCCATTCAGAAGAATGGGCCAAGAAAATCTGGGCCCATTCACAGCTCAGCCCTGCAGAGACTTAGAGAGCCTTCACTCCTTCAACATCTGTAGCTTTGGAGGAGCCTAAATGAGTCATTAGTGGGCTATTAATTCCTGTCGGTCATCCTGAACAGTGCTGGGAACAGCTTTATCCCTTAGTTTTTAATGGTGTCAGGACCTACAGAAAGAATCAATGTTTCTCTCTAGGACATAAATCCCTCTTGGCATTTCTAGAAACGTTAGTACAGTTTTTTTATAGGACAGGACCTTGTAATGGGCGATTTACTGACTCACATACTGAGTCATCTGACTTTAGAGGAGAAAATGGCAAAAAGTTATTTTTTGATTCATGGACTTTATTACATTTTTAGTAAGGTACAGTGAAACTCAAATGGAGAATGACACATGAAAAAGGTTACCATGATGTTCCAGGCACACTTTGGTAAACCAAGGTTGCTGAATCAAAAGAGGAAAGAGTCTTTTGAAAATGTGATACATTTTGTTATTGAAAATAGCATGTTTACAGCCTGGTACAAAAAAATCTTTTTGGTCTATGTGCTCTCACCGGCCACTTGTTAGGTACAGCTTGCTGGTACTGGGTTAGACCCTCCTTTGCCTTTAAAACTGCCTTAATCCTTTGTGGTGGCAAGGTGCTGGAAACAGAGATTTGGGGTCATGATGCTATTGTGAAATGATAGCATCACTCAGTTGCTGTAGATTTATCAGCTGCACATACCTGATGTGAATCTCCCAGTCCACCACATCCCTAAGGCGTTCAAGAGAAGATGGAGCCAGGGTTTCATGTTTACACCAAATCTTGACGCTGAGTGTAAAATTCTGCTGCTGAATGTTGCAGCCAGAATCAAGATTCAACAGACAACGCAACATTGAATTGTCTTGATCATGTCTACATGCCCAACTGCATTGAGCTGCTGCTGTGTGACTGGATTATTAGATATTTGCATCAGCATGCAGCTGGAAAAGCATACCCAAAGAAGTGGCCAGTGAGTGTATTTCCCCCTTCATTACAACTATTGAGTGAATATCTTTATAATTCCCTTGCTTGGCTAATTTGAATCACTGAACTGGAGCTATCCACCGTGTTTGTACCATCTGAGAAGATTGTGCCTCAGTTATTGCTTGTGAAATATAAGTGTTTTGTTAGTCTGTTACTTTACTATGTTACTTTATTATTGCACAAGAATACTAGCGTTAGCTCAGGGATGTGCAACATTTTTTTCCCCAGACTGCCGTACTAAATAAGATAAAATAAGAGAAGTAGCATATTGGACAACACAATCGAAGCATCACATATGGCTGTGAATTATATTAAACTCTGGCAGATATGACAGATTAGGATCATAGGATCATTGTTTGTTTGTTAGCACCCAGTGCTAACAAACAGTTTTCCAATGTGTTCTCATCCCAGTATGATACACACAAAGTCTTTTGACAGCAACCCTTGATGGCAATACAGGCAACCAAGAGATAACAGTCCTGATTTTGAGATCTACAGATTCCCTGTTAATAGGTTACAAGGGTGGCAGTGAAATAAGTCATGTTAACAGCCAGAAGATGATGATGATTCTTGTCTCATTTGAGCCTGTAGTTTTTCTCCCCATATACAGTACAATCTTTACTGGATTTTACATTTTCTTTCACTGTCTGGTTGTGTTCAGGTGCTAAAATGTTCTGGTTATGTTTAGGCACTAAAAAATACTTGGTTAGGTTGAAGCCCCAGTCACGCAGCCTAGACCAGTTGGTAATCACCTGGCGACCACCGGTCGTTTGGGAAAAGTGAGTATTCCCGACCTATTATAAATGATTGCCGGAGGTTGCTGGCAGTCTCTGTGAAATAAATTGCTAAGCCCCAGTCATACAAACATAAAGACTGTTCAGTGATCCCATGGTAACCACTGGTCTCTAGGGAAGAAATGCTTATTCCCTTACAGGTTGGTGAGTGGTTGCAGGAAGTCACTTGCTGTTGCTAGGTGAAAGTCTGCAACCTGCAGCAACTACTTGCCAACCAGTTGAGGAACATGCCTTTTAGCTGACCGGTCTCTATACCTGTGTAACTGAACTCTTAATCACTAAAAACTACTTTGGTTAGGTTTAGGCACTAAAAACTTGCATCCAGTGGCTTTAACAAAACTACATTATTTGACAGCCCAGGAATAAAAAACATGCTGGGTTGTCCACTTGGTGGAAGCAAACCAAAACTCTGTCCCAGATTACTTTCTGAATAATATATATATATATATATATATATATATATACACACACACTATACAGAGGAAAGAAAATGACCCATTTCAGCAATTGGCTTTCCTCAGTGTTTTGATACCTTGACAGAGTAAACTTTAACTTTAGAGTTTGTATGAGCAGTTTAAACTTTATGTACATAACTGCTTTAATTTCCCTAGATAGCGATGCAAAGGTAGGATATAATTATATAATGTAATTAGCCAGCTGAGGCACAGGAAATTAGACTGGTATCTTCAAATCTTGAGGGCACTCATAAACTGTATCAGCTCATAAATTATAACCTTCAGTAAAACCTGTAATGTCATACATTATTTCTTCAGTTTTAGACTCAACACTGAAATTATACATTAAATTTTAATGATCTAAATTTTTTTTTTCCAACTAACATGTGAAAAAAAGCTAGATAATGACGCATATAAGACCAAAATGTCAAGAAATGTCTTTAAGTCAGGTTAAATTAAATAATTAATAAGCGATTAGAGACCACACTGCTGCAACGCCATCCATGCTGAGAAACAGATCGATTGTGCCAAGGTCTGACTTCAGAGAGAAACTGGTATTTTCACACTGAGAGTTACCAGACTCACCACTCTCCCATCTGCTTCCTTATTGACAAGAGATCAGCATGGTTCAGAGAGGATCAGTAGCCTGGAAATGTCAAAATTGTCAGAGTGAATCAATTCAAATCATCAGGTCAGGACCGTATAAAGACCACAACTTAGAACCACTATGAGAGAAAGAGAAGTGCACTTCAAGGGTGTAACGAAGCCGCCGACTATATGAATAAATTCCATCTAAAACCACTTAATACTACCTGAAAATTAGAGCAGTGGTTCATCCTGTGATTCTCTTGGTCATTTGAAATTGTTCAGTTCATTGATAATAAACAGCCAAAGGCCTTCATTCATCTACAATCCATCCATCCATCTCCTTTAGCTTATCCTTTCAGGGTCGCTGGATCCTATCCCAGCGCAAATACAGAGAGACAGACAACTGCACTTGTCAATTAACCCCACTAACCCCACATCTTTGGACTTTGGGAAGAAACTGGTGTGCCCAGAGAGCACCAACGGGGAGAACGTCCACACAGAAAGGGCACGGCCAAACGGTGGATTTGAACCCAGGACCTTCTTGCTGTGAGTCAACAGTGCATTGCACCACCATGCTGGCCCTTTTGTTAGTACAGTAATGGAACCAAAAACCCAAATTCAGAAGACAGACCACAATGCCGATGAATCCTGCCAGCCTGCTGTATTATAACGTTTCAGCTACACATGCTGCAAAGGAAATGCATTGCAAAACCAAAGAGGCATTCTTCATCATGTTATATGCTCACAAATAGGGGTAGTGTGAAAGTTCACTTGTGTACCTACATGAATGCATCCCTTAGGGCTAAATACCGAACTTGAAGGTAACTGTGTTGGAGTCAAACAGATATACCTATCAAGAATTTGGGGTATGTTTGTTTAAAATCACTTTGGTGCTTCATGACAACTAGTTTTGGCAACCGAGAATTGGACCACCAGGGTCTGTCTGACTGCTGACCAAACCACATAGCACTGTACCCCTACAGATCCTGGCGCAGGTGGTGGGATCAGATGAGGGTGGTGGCTGGGCCTGGGCTGGGCCCTTTGAGCTGACCTCCAGATGTGCGCCTTTATCCTCTTTTTTGACATCAGACTGTGCACTGTGTTATTGTGTGTAGGCTTTTGACTTCGCAACATTTCTATATGGTTTCTGAAAGCAAAGCATACAAAAAACTAGAGTGGATGCAGCAGTACTTTAGATGCATGCACACCATATACCCTCACTGATGATGTTGGAAACACATGTGCAGCAAAAGTAATACCAGAGGTCACTGATGGGTACACTTCTTAATATTAATTAAAGGGCAAACGCATCTATAAGCCATGCTGATGACAATGCATGAGACGTATTCGTGTTTAACATTCAAAGCTTAGTTCGGTTACTTTTTAACACCTGTGCAGCAGCAGCAGTTAGGAGTGTTATACATAAACAGTAACAGATCAGGAGCTTCAGTAATGTTCATAATAAACATAATGGAGAAAATGTGGTCTCAGTCACTTGGTATGATTGTTGTATGATTCTTTGTGTAAGAACTTATAACTACTGATCTCCTGGGTTTTCATCTTAACAGTTTGTATAGTTTACCGATGATGATTGGACCTGAGAGGCAGGCATAAAGGAACTCAGATAACCAATTTGTACAACTGTGCTGAGCAGAGAAGCAGCTCAGAATGAGCAACACAGCCAATCATGAGGCAGGTGGACAACTGAGAACATCCACATTAGTCCTCCAGTCCTGTCAGCCAAGACGAAAAGTCAGAGACCGCAGCAGCACAGGATTGTTGGTACTGAACAGCTGAAGACTGGTAAATATTAGCCTGGTCTGATGCAGGGCTGATGTGGCTGATAGAAAAATCTGACTTTGCCATCAACACCATAAATCCAGGGAAGCAACCTGTTGGTTGGGAAAACATAGATTTCTACTGGTGATGTTATACTGAAGTGTTTGTTTTCTTGGCACACTTTAGGCTCCTTAATACCAGTGAATCATCATTTGAATACCGCAGCCTATCTGACTGAGTGATCATTAATGCCATTTAAAAAAATATTAAAGTCAACATTTTCAAGCTGAAAGTTCATGATTTTTAAAACAAGGACTCAGACATTGGCATGGCATGAACAGAGTCTACAGGCAGTGATGAGCCTCAGACATTAGTTTAGTACAGCAAGTGTCATCACCAGCCAATCTGGACATTTATATTTTTGTTGTTCTCATTAAGCGCAGACATGCCATGCATCACAGCCTTCACAGCTGAAGGGGCAAGTGTGAGAGTAGTTTCTGTCCCACTTTATAAACAGGAGAGCACCCAGAAATTGAGTGATGCTCTGTCTCTCTTTCTTTTTCTCTCTCAGCCACTGCTGAGAAGTATGTGAAACTGCTGCAAATGCATAAATGGCACAGCACATGCCAGAAATATTTGTAAGAGTAATCTGTAGAGACACCCCATCTGGTGGATGAGGGTGTAATGAAAGGCTTGTTGTTTCTCGCACTTGCTTACCCTGGACTGATCCGATGTGCTTTGCCAGAAGGAGTGGATTTCTTCTTCTTTTTCTTCTTCTTTTTTTTTTTTTAACCATATTTACAACCATATTTTTAGAACAGATTAGTCTCTACCAAGCAGCAACCTTGGGACAAAAACATTAACCCATGCAGAGGTGACCACTTGACATTCTCTCCAAACGTGACCCTATTTCTCTATTTACTCTATTTTAAATTTTTCACTTTAATGGGTAAATAAAGAATGTCCACAGCCCGGTACAAAAACACTGTTTTGTTGTCTATAACCAATTTCTCTCTACATAACAGCTTCCTGTCATGTGAAAGATCTATTTATAAACTTTAACCTATTTGAAACCAGGAAAGAAAGCTCAAAAAAATCTCAGCTGAGTAACTGAACGGACTTATCACAACTCTATTATTAAGACACAGGAGAGTCTGATGGTTTGTAGTTCAATATTTCATTGAATTAATGTATTTCATTATACTCATTTTGTTTTGTTTTTTCACCTTTGTTTGAGCGTACAGTGAAGGTTAGACAGGAGAGCAGGGAGAGCTTTTAGCCTTGCAGCATATCGCCTAAATAAACCCAGTGAGCTAAAATGGGGCCTTAAGCTAATCTTGAAAATACAGTTCAAATTCTTTTTAATTTTTTTTTTTATTTCTAGCTGCAACCCTGGTGGTGTTAAAGGTCTTAAAGCAAGTAATGAATAAATACAAAAACAGAATTCAAATGTAGTCTACTGTATCTTTGTCTATATGCAAATTTGATATAAGGTCAACAAGTACAAATACAGTGGTGTGAAAAAGTGTTTGCCCCCTTCCTCATTTCCTGTTTTTTTGCATGTTTGTCACACTTAAGTGTTTCGGAACATCAAACCAATTT
>JASGAU010088998.1:0-11808 GCA_030220045.1 Australoheros facetus
GCTCCTCTGACGCTCTGACAGCCACTTTATGAAGGAGGAAATGAATGGGAGGGTCAGACAGGTGGTTCAGGTGCAGCAGGAGGGGCGGAGTCAGAGAGACTCTCAGAGTTTGTTGGATAAAACCTGCCAGGTGAGGGTCACAGAGGCTGTTACCATGGTAACTGACTCAGAGTTGGAGTTAGCTCTTTCTGGAATAAGCCCCACTGATGAGACCGTCTGTGGGCTTCCTGAGCTTTCCTTTCTCTATTCTGAGAATAAATTAGTTATAAAAAGATGACATAAAAGATGAATCATAACTCTGAAATTCAATATGAGAAAAAATGACATGAAAAATAAAAATGTTTAGGTTACAAATGATGATTGAATTACTGACTCTAGGATGGCTGCAGTTTACTGTCCCAGTTTACAGTATTATTACTGTATTTACAGTATTTTACTTAGTTACTTCTGTGGTTTAGTACTGTATGCAGATTTGAATCAGTGAAAAATTACAGTCATATCCTGTACAATCAGTATCTTCCTGTAACGTATGCACGTCTAAGATCAGTGAGTGTTTCCTTTTACTTCAGTAGAAACCTGATGGATATTTATAGTAACATCATCACACTATGAGTCACACTGGGAGCTTATTTCAAGTCTGTTTACCTTTTTGTTTCACTGCTTTTATGAATGAATTAATCATCTGATCAATCAGTAATTAAAACATTGGTTTGCTAGGGCCCTGGTATGATCTGATTTAGCCAAGAAAACCACTGAAATGTTCTCAGGTAATCCAGAGCTGCTGCAGCATCAGGACTGTTTGGGTTTTGGGCAGCAGGGGACGCTGCTTAGCTAGAAATCCGCTCCATGAGCTCACAGCTGGTGAGAGTTTATTAAGCTCACAGAGGGTCTGTGGGCATTTATGGAGGTTCTACATTATCCTACGATCATCCTTGTGTAGGTCTTGGTGATCACGGAGGAGGATTTCAGAATCTCTGAGTTTGTTCACTTTGTCCCTGTTGTGATCCAAGAACTTCTTGAGGAGAATCACATGTTATGGAGGACCTTTAAGGTTCTACATGTCTTCTTGTTAGTGTCCTTATGGAGTCCCAATCCTTAAGAACATTAGGAAGGAGCAGTCAACTGTTTCCTAGCGGAGAACCATGGCTTCAGAGTTTAATAATAATAATAATACATTTTATTTATTAGCGCCTTTCATGACACCCAAGGACACTTTACAGGGGTGAAAACAAGACAAACCACAAAAAAGCACAACCAGAAACTAAAATGACCAAAGGAACTAAAGCAAGTGTACAATGTTGAACAGGTAAGTTTTGAGTCATGATTTGAAGATTTGAAGAGAGTCAATACTGCGAATGTCTGATGGGAGAGAGTTCCACAGCTGGGGAGCAGAGCGGGAGAAAGCTCTGTTCCCCATAGTACTGAGGCGGGCAGGGGGAACAAGGCGGATAGAGGAGGAAGAGTGGAGGGTGTGGGATGAGAAGGTGATGTGAAGAAGTTTGGTTAGATAAGGAGGGCGAGGTTGTGGATGGCCTTGAATGCGTACAGGAGGATTTTGAACAGTGGAGCTGCTGTAGGACTGGGCTGATGTGGTGAAATGAGGGGGTTTGTGATAATGTGAGCGGCTGAGTTTTGAACCATTTGAAGCTTCTGGAGGGATCTGTGAGGGAGGCCAAATAAAAGAGAATAATAGTAATCAATACCACAGGTAACAAGACTGTGGACAAAGATGGAGGTGGTATGTGGGGAGACCATTAATGTTTCTTGGGTGGAAATATGCAGACTGGGTAATATTATTGATATGGGAGTGAAAGGAGTGCTGTCAGGGATGTCACCCAGACTCTTAACCTGAGGGGAGAGCTGGGTGTCATCTGTCAAACAATGGAAATGGATGTTGAATTTATCGAAGATACTGCCAAGGGCAAGGAGGTAAGTGATGAAAAGGAGGGGCCCCAGGACAGATCCTTGAGGCACACCTGAGGTTACAGAAGAGGGGTGGGATTTGAAAGACTTAACCTGGATGAACTGAGTGCGGCCTGTGAGCTAAGAATGGAACCAGTCAAGAGGGGTGTGGATGACGCCAACATAAGATAATCTGCAGAGAAGGGTGGTGTGGGAGATGGTGTCAAAGCTGCACTCAGATCAAGGAGGATGAGGAGAGAGTAATCCTGAATCAGCTGCCATGTGGAGGTCATCAGTGGTTTTAAGTAAAGCAGTTTCTGTGCTGGGGGAACGGGGGGGGCAGAGACCAGACTGGAATTGTTCGTACAGACAGTTTTGGGTTAAATGGGTGTGAAGTTGAATAGCAACAGTTTTTTTTCAAGTATCTTGGAAATGAAGGCTAGGTTAGAGATGGGGCGAAGGTTATTGTAGTTGTTTGGATGAGAACCTGGCTTTTTCAGAATCGGGGTGACAGCTGCAGTTTTGAAGAGAGTGGGAACCATTCCAGCGGTAAGAGAAGAGTGAATGATGGCAGATATGAAGGGACGGAGAGAGGAGAGGCAGGATTTAACCAGAGCTGTGGGGAGAGGATCAAGAAGACATGAGGAGAGCTTGGATTTTAGGTTCTGATTTCAGTCCCAGCTGCCTCACACTCAGACCTCATTTAGTAAATTATGGTTCTGTTGGTGTTCAACAGGAGATGGTTTATCTTCTGACTGACAGCTTGCTGGATACGGCTCTTCAGTCGGATCACCCCTCACAAAGACAGCGATGGTCAAACCTGGTGATGTCACAGTGAATATGTCTGTCGTTTACAGTTTAACACTCTGCTGCAGATTAAAGCTGTGATTCTCTTGAGTCTCTTTTGGTTTGAGGATGACTCAAAAGTAAAAACAAAGAGTTCGTCCTCGTCATAAAGCCACTGAAAGATGTTGGAAATGAACTGTGCAGAAACACTGCGGGACATTAAAGATGATTATTATCATTACAATGAACCCTTCACTGAGCTCAGTCGCCTCCTGCAGCACACGTATGTATGAAAATATGAGATGTAAATGTGAGTTAATCATCAGCAGGTAGACGAGAATAAATTCACGCAGGATGAAGCTCAGCGGGCGCTGCTGTGATTTGACAGTGAAATGAGCCTTAGTGAGCTTCCTGACGAATCCTAAAAATAAACCAGTTTATTAGGAACAGCAGAGCCGGGACGAAGAGCACGCAGAGTTCATGAAATGACTCCACAGGTCGCCACAGTTCAGAGTTAATGTAATCACGATGAAGTGCTTCTGAAATTAGTCCTGTTTAAATGTCCCAGTAAAAATAATTTTTGCTTTTTTTTTCTTTAGTTTTTAAATCTGTTGTTTTCTCTGCCAGCTGCCATAAGGTGAGAGGCGGGGTACACCTGGACAGGTCACACCTGCAGCCAGTTTAGAGCCACCAATTAACCTAAACCCACTAATTGCATGTCTTTGGACTGTGGCAGGAAGTCAGAGTACCTGGAGAACCCACAGAGGAACAGGGAGAACATGCAAACTGCACACAGAAAGAACCCAACCTGGATCCAAACCCAGGATCTGCTTGCTGCGAGGCGATCATGCTAACCTGCAGCTATTCCAGCAGCACGGCTTCATAGCGAAGAGTCCAGGTGCTGAACCGACCTGCAGTCCAGACCTTTGGCCAGCTGAGAGCATTTGGAGCATCAGGAACCCAAAAACAGGACAAAGCAGCCCCAGGACTGCTGAGCAGCTGGAATCCTCTATCAAACAGAACGGGACAACAAAGTCCAGCTGCTGCTCTCCTCAGTTCCAGATGTTTATGGACTGATGTTAAAGCAGAGGATGCTGCACAGCTGGAAACACGGAGCTGTGACAGCTTTAGAGACGTGATGCTGTCATCAAACTCAACATGAGCTCAGATTTATATTCAAATGGAACATTTCCTCAGTTCAGACATCTGATATGTTTTTTCTGCTCTACTGTGAATGAAATCTGGGTTTATGGGATTTGTAAATCATTGCATTCTGTTATTATTTTGCACAGCGATCCAACTTCTTTGGAAATGTGTCATTTCCATCATTGAAAACAAACCACGTCTGCACGGCAGGGGGCGCTGCACAGAGTAAGAGTTTTGGTGACATATGTACTGGGAACACTGGTGAGTCACAAGGCTCACGCCTATGATTGGGGTGTGTTGGGACTGAGTCACGGTCTGAGAAACGTTCTCACCGATTAAAAAAGGAAACAAGAAGTCACATGCTGACATCATCATTTTCTTCTTCTGCTGTTTTTTTCTGCTGATTCGGGTCTCTGTGCTTTACTTTTAGTAAGTGTGAAGTTAAATAAAGGCCTTTAAATGCTGACATGCTGCAACTATGCTGGGATTTACTCACTGCTCATCAGCGCCCCCTGTGGCCAGAGGAACAATGACGAGTGCAGAGGTAAAGTGAGATAAGGACAAGCTGAGGATGAGGACTCAGGATCCAACCGCGCAGCAGCACGTTAATGACCAGCCTCGTGCCGAGGATGGATCGTCTCAGACGTTGTTTGGTCCGTGATGGCATTCGTATCAACCTGAACTTACACTGAGAACAGTTTAACCGCCGTCCTCCATCTTCCCTCTGCTGATGTGTTTATATGAGCCAGCCACAGCTCTGACTTCACTAACTCTCCAAACAGCTGATAAATGGACACGCAGACATTAATCTTTATTTAAAGAGCCACACAGGATTTCACTGGACTGTTTTTAACCCTCCAAAGTGCCTCAGAGCTCGGTTGGCTTTCATTCGGACCCTGATCCAGAACCACAGACTGTACAAAATGATGGAAGTAGCTTCCAGGTCAGAGACCTGACACCTTAAACCTACTCAGCTGACCTCTGAGTTCAGTGAACACTTCCCTGCTGAGTTTTTGGTCTCAGTGGCTGGTTTCAGGTCTGACTGATGATGTTCCTTTTGGAGATTATGGTCCGATTAGGGCTACCAAGGAGCAGGAAGCAGGGGAGACCTGCCTAACATACAAGTATGCAGAGACAGATCAACGTCTTATTCAGCATCTGGTTCCAAAAGCCCAAAATGGGACCAGAAAGAAGCCTTATTATGGTCTCTGCAGCCATCTTTTGTATAAAATTCAGCATTTCATCATTTCAGAGACAAAAATCAGCTGCCAAGAAATTCAGTGTAACTGTGCATTTATTGTGTTTTTGGTCCTCAGCATGAGGAGTAGGGACCTTTTCCATGCGTGTCCCACTTCTCTCCTGATCCACTCACTTACAGATGTGAGTCTGTGTCTGAGGGTCTCCAGTAACAGCCTGATCATCGCTATTAAACCCTGACGGTTTATAAAGGACAGCTTTAGCCTACAGAAGCAAACTGCAGGATCGCGTCTTATTCAGAGACTTCAGGCCCCGGGAACGCTTCGACAGGAAGAGGAAGTGGCGCCCTGCGTGTGAGGAGACGCTCCAGAGGAAAAGACGACATCCTGATACAGCGCGGCCTCTTTAACCCTTCGGTCTCTCACGCTGTTCACAGTTTTACTGAAACCGGTTTCGGTTTGGAACGGTCCGAGGCTGCGACTGCCTCTGAGCTGCTGTTTGTCCTCATGGGTCAGTCCTGGCAGATGGATCTGGATCTGTTACGGTTACTGAACTGCTTATATTCACCATGTCAAACACTGGAAGCGCTGCTGATAGTTCCTCTTCTCTTTAAGTTATTCATTATGTTCAGTGACCACATCAGCCGCTCATCTATGATTTTATTCAACCACAAAGTCACAAATATTCAAACTTACAGCTAGTCATTATACACACACACACCCATCAGGTTTAACTAAGCAGCTAATCTAAACTTTTACTGAGCTGTCATAGCTGTTATTTATGCTTTTAGCCGGTAACCTCCGACCCTTCCTTCTAGACGTGAGTCAGAACGTTTTATTAATCATCTTCCTCAGCTGTAAATACAGGTTTCCAGACACTAACTATAAAAGCTAGCTTCACTTTTATATATTGTTAGCATTAGCTAACAATTTCAGTAATGTTAGCTAACGATTTCCAACATTTTCTTTGTAAATCAGTTAGCTGTTCACTTTTTAGCCGCTAAAATCTTCTTTATCCTGTTTATTGATGACTTTGACCTGTGAATCCGTTTCAGTTTACAGTTTTAGCTCCTGGTTTTTAGCTTTTTGTGGAGTTCTTGTTTCAGCTGTTTATCGCTGTAACAACTTTATTAGTTTATTTATTAAAAATCATAAATGTTATCTGACATTTTTAGCATCTTTTAGTTATTCTAACTGTCCGTCCGCTGAGCTGAGCTGGATTTTTATTCTTTATTAACAGTTTCAGCAGCTAACGGCACTGTTGGAACCAAATCAAATGTTAGCTAAGAATAGCTAACACTATGAACTGTTAGCCATGCTTTGCTTAGCTATTTCAACCATTTTCTTAATGCATAAATCATAATCAGTATTACTAAAAAAAAATTTATTTTTTTCTATGCAGCTGCTGTTGATCTGATACTTGAATTTGTGCT
The DNA here is from genome assembly GCA_030220045.1 of Australoheros facetus. Classification (NCBI taxonomy): domain Eukaryota; kingdom Metazoa; phylum Chordata; class Actinopteri; order Cichliformes; family Cichlidae; genus Australoheros; species Australoheros facetus. The sequence goes on from JASGAU010088998.1 coordinate 6,464, forward strand.
CCTGTCCTTAAACTGTAGCTGCTGTTGGGAATATAAGGTAAGAATTCGCGGCTACTGCAGCAGGAGCCCATGACTGCGAATAAGACTGAGCTGTGTGTGTGGTTTGGATGGACAGCAGAGATGATTACAGGTCGTGTGTGAACATTTGCTCCTTTTTGTCCCTCTAAATTAAATAAATGGGGGTGTTTGCTGGTTGAACAGCCTGGACCTGCCTGCTGAGTTTAGGATTCCTCGTAGTGAAGCGGCCTGGGGTGTGTTTGTGATTTGTTTATTCTATGATCCGTCGCTATAACAGTCCTTTCATCGTTTGGGGAAGTAGCTTGTCTGCGGGTCATTCATTAACCTCACTTCCCCTGAATTCATTTACCTGAACAACAACAAACCAGCTTCACAGGGCGAGAGACGCTGCCGTGGAGCTGACGCCGTGTTTACCGTCACGGCTGAGCCGCAGGCTTAAAGTTAGCATTCAGGGAATCTGAAGAGCAGAAGTATCTTAAAATGTTAATGAGCAGCATTAATAGCCATTTGTGCTCTTTCCATCTGCTTTCATGCAGTTTTTATATTTTGCCCTTGAACCTTGACGCTGATGGGAAAGTGTCGATAAAGTTCAGAGGAAACAGACTCTGAATAAATGATGAAGGTGAAGAGGAAACCATCAGCTGTGCAGGCAGTGATGAGGAAGCTGGATCCTTCCTCACCACCAGCCATAAAACAGAAATGTCACATTTCCAGCTGCAGCTCTTTGAACACTCACAGCTCATTTGTTCAGGAGGCGTTTAAAGGTTGTTTTTATCAAGGCGACCCATTCCATCATTTTCTGCCATCGTGATGTTAATGTGTCCAAAGGACCGGCCAGTGTACAGAGTCAGGATTGGTGTAGATAAACTGTTCTCTTTAAGAGCAGCATTAACAGGACGCTCTGCTCTGAGAGTTGGAAGAAGACACAGCAGCCGAGTTCCTGCATGAAACACGCTTTAAATGTATTTTCACATTTAAATAAAATACAGGAAATGAAATCAGCAACAAAAACAACAACAATCACATTTTCAATCAAGTTTAGTGACGTCACAAACCAGAGGGGCCACCTGGCCTCACAGGAGAGAATATCCTCATGTGGTCATCGAGAAGCCACACCTACTAAAGGCAGCCAATCAGATATAAGTATGACTAAAAGGGGAGGGGCTAAAACAGCTGAGGCCTGGGATGATAAAGAAGGATTATTGTGAACTGTGACTCATGCAAAGCTGCTCTGGTGGAGTGAAATTCAATCTTTCAGAAATGCAAACGTGAAGTTTGCATTTCTGAAAGATTTTGAGGAGCAGAATCTGATGTGTGAAAGCCGCCTCGCAGATCACGTTTCTGTGTGCAGCCAGTATCTCAGTATCAATAACAGCCATATATATATAACTTCCCCCTTTCTATGCAGATCAGCTCAGCACTCCACCAGCGCTGCTTCCTGTCAGACCCACCCATCGACCTCAGGCCGTCTTCACGCTGTTTTTCGGCCTCGGTTTGAGGCTTTTTGTCCCGTTGAAGCAGCTCAATCATCTGTGAGCAGCTCCTGTTTGCAGCCGTGCACAACACTGTCCCTCAGTCGATTTCTCTGGCTTTTGTCGATCTGCTCAAAGAATAATCTGAAAATATCATTTCGCCTGAGGGCGGAGCGCCTCGGGTGTTTCATAAACCGAGTATCTCTGGGTTTGAGGTTGGGTCCCCATTAACATTAATGTTTGAACCTTGTGGATCTAATGAGGGGTGGATGGAGAGTAACAGCTTTATTAACTCTGATTTTTGATGTAATCATAAATATTTTGTGGTGATTTCAAACTTTTACCTGGATTTTATTGTAAATGGAGTCTCATGGTCCATCTCTAGTTCTTCCAGACTTTATGACCTGCTTTGAAACTCATTTTTATACATTTTTGTTTTTTAGAAACATTTGGACCTGAAGATGGAAAAAGTTTTTAAATGAAAGTTATGACATCGTTAACAGACATTTCAGTAACTGTGAAGGAGAGGATGGTGGTGAAGGTAGAGCAGCAGGTTTGTGGCTGGACTCTGGCTGCAGTGTTGGTCCATGAAGACGTTCTGCTCGTGCTCGGGGCGGTCGTGCTGTATGCGATACATAAAGTCACAATTACGTCAAACTGGAGGGCCTCGCCGGTGCATCGGAAAAATGATCTCGGCTCCTCCGTAATTCAAATCTTCATTTTGCTAATTAAAAGATATAAAATCTAACCAAACATAAAAATCTCGCGGCCAGTCTCTCAGGCAGTTAAATGAACATCAGCCCAACTCGAACCCATCGGTATTCCCGGGAGTTTCCGGCTCCTACAGCAGGACGCAGGGTTTCTTGGTGACGGTGGGCTGTGGGTTGAGGAAGGCCCTCACCGCCTCGGTGAACACTTCCTTTATGCCGTCCTGGTTGAGGGCCGAGCACTCCATGTAGCGGATGGCCTGGATCTGGCGGGCGAGGGCGGCACCCTGCTGGTGGGTGACCGGCACCTGGTTCTGCTCCTTGAGCTTTCTCTGAATCTCGGCATCGTTCCTGAGGTCGCTTTTGGTTCCGACCAGGAGGATGGGAACGCCGGGACAGTGGTGGGATACCTGGTGATGAGAACAAAGGTCAGTAAATGAAGGAGACACCAGGATTTGATGAGCTGAATCGTCCGCCTGTCTTTGTCTCTGAGCCGCTATCATATTTCAGGAAATCTGGAATCTCGAATTGAATTCCAGGAAAAAGGTTTGACTTTTATTTTTGGGCTCTACTAGAGTAGATTTGCTTTTTATGTGTTTATTCATATCCACCAATAGAAAGCTTGTAAAGATGGCTGACATGAGCAGATGTTGACCCCTGACCTCTGGGTGCCACTTGTGTTTGACGTTCTCATAGGAGGCGGGGCTTGAGATGGAGAAGCAGATGATGAAGACGTTGGTCTGTGGGTAGGAGAGCGTCCTGAGGCGGTCGTACTCCTCCTGCCCCGCCGTGTCCCACAGGTTCAGGCTGATGATCCTGCCGTCCACCGTCACCTGAACGCACCGCACAGGTACACACACACACACACACACACACACACACACACACACACACAGGTAAACTCAAACAGGTAAAGACTGCTTGTTGGTTTATTTTTGTCACTTTTTAATGTCTTCCATCGTCGTCTCAGCTTCAGGGTGTGTGGAGGCGCTGGGGGCGTGGCCAAAGCTCAGCCCTCCATCTTATTTGCATATAATTTGCATACGGTGGAGGAACCTCGCTCTTCGTGGGCAATGTGTGACGTCCTGATGTGTACAAACTGATTTACGGCTCTGATAATGTTCTACTGAGACGGGATCTGATCTAACAGGAAGTGAGCATCGCCTCAGCAGCTTTTTGCCTCCAGGTGAGGTACAGGTAATCCGAACTCAGGTGGATCCCTGCACCTGTTTTTCCTCACACGGCTGACCTCTGATCAGCACAGAGGTGTGTCAGGTGAGGTGGACGCACATGAAGCTGCTCTTTTCTCTCTTTTTAGTAACACTGCTTTCTGGCTTCAGTCAGTTTAGCGGGGGTGGGGGCAGGGGCGGGGGCAGTCTGATTTAATTCACTTCAACAGGAACGTGTGAACAGCTCACCTGGTCCTGCGGAAACCAGGACAGCAGCAACAGGCCGACTTCAGAGGAGCTTTGCATGACTCACAGTTCACAGCGATCCTTCTTTAGGTCACACTGGGCCTCGGCGCAGCCCCTCAGCACATCCTCTGACTGAAACTGTTTTAGCTCCACCCCTTTAACATCAGTATCTTCTGATTGGCTGCCCCTAACAAATAGGGGCCTGTGACAACCATATTACACCTGCTCTCTCTGTGACATCCCACAGAGCCAGGAGTAGAAAAAACTGATAGATGGCCTGAGTGTTTAGAGCAGTCTGCAGCCTGAGCTTTGGGCTCACAGACGTTACTGCACACATGAACATCCAGTGCTGGAGCTGGAGACATGTGACAGGAAGAGATGAGCAGGTCTACTGTGAAGGCTGAGACAGTGTGACTGTATTTCTGCATCCACAGTACTCACACAGTATTACTAAAGATAGACTGAGTTACATTATCAGTTACATACGCAGCAGCTGCAGGCGGCCTCGCTGGCCTGCAGCAGATCGTTATCACACCATTCGATGGCAGCTGTTCCACGCACAGATGCGATGTGTGATAGAGCACGAGTTCGAGACCCGTCTTCAGCCTGGTTTTGTTCACGACTTTGTACTTCTGCTTTCACTCGCCGTTTGGTTGCCTTTATATAAATTAGCCATGTGGTTTGCTGTGATGGCGTGAGCGTCGTGTTTCAGATTTGCGGTGACACTGACGGAGGAGTCGCCCCCTGCTGGGGGTGAGCGCTCACCTGGCTGCTGTAGTTGTCGAACACGGTGGGGATGTACTCTTTGGGAAAGGCTCCGGTCGTGTAGGATATAAGGAGGCAGGTCTTCCCCACAGCACCGTCACCCACAACCACACACTTTATAGTCTGCATGCTGACCTCTGACCTCTGGGCCCTCGGTGACCTGTGGAAGACAGAAATCAGCCCTGCGGTTAAACTCTGAGATCACCCGTGTGCGCCACCAGAGAACAAATGTGTTTGTGTGAGTGGAGGCTGTGTTATTGTCAGACCACCCGCGGGACAGAAACAACCTGCCCGGGTGACTGATGCTCTGCACCGACTGTTCTGTCCAGCTTTAAACAGCAGTGACCTTATCTCATGTCCCAGTTTCTAACGTAAAGATTTTACATTGAAAATTAAATGTTAAACTTTCTCCTCTTTTAGGTTATGATTTTCAGTTTTTTTGGATCTGTATGTTCTCATTTTTGTCTCTTTGTGGTTGTTTTCTGGATTTTGTCAGCACTTCCAGGCTTTTCTGCATCTCTTTTAGTTTCATTTTGTCATCCATATGTAGAAGTGCAACCTCTGCATACCTGCAGATCCACACACACACACACACACACACACACACACACACACACACACACACACACACACGCTGGTTTTGATCTGTTTTTTACCTTCAGAGATTCTGATTGGTTAGTCGGTGCTGCTCCAGCTGTCAGAGACTCCTCGGTTTTCCTTCGTTTAACACAGTTTGTTCAGAAAGACGTGACGTCCCATCATCTGCCTGTGGGGGGGAGGAGAGGAGGGGAGGGACGATGTGTCCTCGTCAGTATTTGTGTTTATGGAAATGATTGCTGCAGAAGGAAACGGTCTCCAAACAAAACAGAGATGTTATCCTGCACACACCTACACACACACAGACACACACATACACACACACACACACACCTACACACACACACCTACACACACACACACACACACAC
>JASGAU010089159.1:0-16811 GCA_030220045.1 Australoheros facetus
TATATATATATATATATATATATATATATATAGATTAACTTAGCTTGTTTTCTATTTTTAATTGCCGTATGTTACACGTGAATGCACCACCAGAATTGCACCTCATTTTCATTCTACTCTGTGCAATGACAATAAAAGAATCTATTCTATTCTATTAAACAGCTTTGATTAGAAGCACAGCGCCAAGACACAGAGGAATAGGATATATCACGCTTTCTGTACACAGTGGGCATTATTGTCAGGAAGAAGGGGCACAAAATCACAGGTGATTGCAGTGTAAAGAGTGTGCCACAGGAATTATGGACGTTCAAGTTTTGCAACAGTCCTCTCATTATGAGCTGCCAAAAATCCAAAGGGGGACTGTTGAAGACAAAATGGAGACATTTGCCTCTGACATGATGTCTAAAATTAAAAGATGTTGAGACTATCAGCAGCATAAAAGCATGCAGCATCAACAGGGAGGAGGAAGAGCGAGATTAAGGACTGTAGGCACGCACTCACCGGTACATGGGAGGTGGGCTTCCCTGGGCCTCACAGCTGAACACCACCTCCCGGTTTTTCTCCACAGTCTCCACAGGATACACAATGCTGCCAGGCTGCTTGGTAAAGACAGGGCTCTGTAAGACACTGCTCTCTGCGGGACGAAAAGGAAAGACAATGCGGCTCAGTATAAACTTATACACCAGCCTGTTTGCAAAGCAGCCAATTAGTTAGCAGCAGAAATAGGTTATTGCTCCTTTAAGTCTTTAAGAGGGCAAAACCACAAAGCAGATAAAACATATCAATTTGAACTGCCTGTCACAACACCAAGGCACAGGGAAGAATGATTTGAAGTGAGACATGTCTTCAGTGTCTGTTTAGGCAGTAATAGGATATAGATGTAGATTTACGTTGGAGAATCTTTGCATTTACTTCAGACAACTCATTTTTATTTGTTAATTTATTTATTTGCCCAGTGATGTTAGGATCAGTTTGCCACTGCTGAGGTGCAATCAGTCGGTTTCATGTTGTTAGAACTCTTTGTTGTAAATGGCACAAGAGCATCTTAGTCTTAGTTACACCATTAAAGCAGCCATTAAGGCCTCTTGTGCAAAGCAATTCTCATTTCTTTGCTATAGCTTAAATTGCAAACAAAGTTTCATCTGATATCACTCAGCTCAGGTTTTTATGGAGAAGTTTTATTTTGCATCTGCATCTGGAAAGTATTCACAGCCACATTTATTGCACATTTTATGTTACAGTCTTATTGCAAAATAGAGGAAAATCATTTTTCACCTCAAAATTCTACGCAGAAATTTTGTGTAATGGCAAAGTGAAAAAGGTTTGCTTGAAATTCTTGCAAATAAAAAACAAAATAACATGTACATAGGTATTCACAGGCTTTGCTCAATACTTTGTTTAAACACCTTTGGCAGCAATTATGAGTCTTTTTGAGTATGATGCTACAAGCTTGGCACACCTATTTCTGGGCAGTTTTTCCCATTCTTCTTTGTAGAACCTCTCAAGCTCCATAAGGTTGGGGGGGGGTGTCGGTGTACAGCCATATTCAGATCTCTCCAGAAATGTTCAATCAAGTTCAAGTCTGGGCATTCACAGAGTAGCTCTGAAGCCACCCATTTGTTATCTTGGCTGTGTGCTTAGGGTTGCTGTCCTGTTGGAAGATAGACTTTCTCCCCAGTCTGGTCCAGAGCGCTCTGGAGCAGGTCATCATCAAAGATGCTTCTATGCATTACTGCATTCAGCTTTCCCCCAACCCTCACTAGTCTTCCAGTTCCTGCTGCCAAAAAACATCCCCACAGCATGATGCTGCCACCACCATGCTTCGCTGTAGGGTCAGTATTGGCATAGAGCAATGCTGGAACTCTGTCAGAGTGACCATCGGGTTCTTGGTCACCTCCCTGACCAAGCCTCTTCTACCTCGATTGCTCAGATTGGCCGGACACCCAGCTCTAAGGAGAGTCCTGGTGATTCCAAACTGATTCCTTTTGTGAATGATGGAGGCCACTGTACTAATTGGGACCTTCAGTGCAGCAGAAAATTTTCTGTACCCTTTTCCAAATCTGTGCTTTGATACAATCCTGTCTCAGAGCTCTATAGACAAGTCCTTGGACTTCATGGCTTGGTTTGCGCTCATATATGCTCTGTCCACTACCTTTTCAAATTGTGTCCAGTCAACTGAATTTACCACAGGTGGACTCCAGTCAAGTTGTAGAAACATCTAACAGATAATCAGTGGAAACAGGATGCACCTGACATTATGGGGTATCATGTGTTGAATTTTGAGGTGAAAAATGAATTTAATCCATACCGGAATAAAGGTGTAAGTAACAAAATGTGGAAGAAGTCAAGCACTGTGAATACGTCAATGTGATGAATACTTCTGATTCAATGTAGAAGGCTGTACCAAATCGCAAAGAATAATGGCTCCATAAAAGAAAAAAGAAAGTAAAGAAGATCATCAAAGCCTGTTTCTCTTTAGAAGTCTGGCCTTATTGCCATTAAAAATATTTAACCTGAACACCACTGTTGTTCATACAGTAGTTGAAGAAACTTCTATATTTATGTGTACATTGCAACCAAACAAAAGACAGACTGCACAACAGCGTGTAATATCAAACATTTACAATGAAGCAAGGCTAAAATTCTGAAATAAATTATGGAAGTCTATTTCACATCGTATTGTATGTGTTTAAAAGCATATGTGATTAATAAGTTAAGACAAATAAGAAGGAGAAAGATTGCACACAAATGAGAAGGATACATAACCTCACACTGGTAAACGCGAGCTGGCTGTGATGTGGGTCTTTTGAGGGTGTAATTTTCAAACTGACCCCCTGACCAACATCCTGTGAAAGGCCTCTGTCCACCCCAGAAGCTTAATTATAAAGCAGATAAATGATGAGTTGTGATAAATAGTTCTATAGTTGGCATTAAAGGCAAATATTATGTCTTATATTAATAAATAGGTAAATGACAGGAAAATTATGGAAATATCTTTAGTAATTTGACACTTTATTTGGCCAACCAAATAAAGAAACTGAGAGCACAATCTTCTCCCAGTGCCGATATCCTATCACACAAATGGCTTCTTCTTTGCCCAAGCTCCACCTCTTCACCAAGTTTTATGAAATATTGTTTGGTGGTTTAGGCACAATATTGCTGACAGACAAACTGCTGTCACCTTAACAGAGAAAAGGGCCACAAATATGAAAGACTATAACCGAATAAAACAAAGAAAAAAGGGGGGGAAAAGCACAGCTGGAGCACTTTTATTGTTGCCATGTTGACTCATGATGTTACTGAACTATCTCTCAGTGCTGTTGAAAAATGGGCTACATGTAAGTTTTCTTATTACTACTTATGATCCATGATTCACACATCACTGCAGATATCTACATAACCTAACATTTTTCTTAATATTAGTAAAATACAAACCACTAACTGTGAAAGCTTATATGCTGGCTTCCTTGAACCTTGTATTTATTTTTTAACTATTTATTTTAACTTTCAGAAACCAGGACAGGAACTAAGCACAGCTCAACACTTGTAAAAACTTAGAATAGATATATTTATATAGATACACTCTGCTTATTTATTAATTTTTTATACTTTAAATGTTCATGGAGGCTCTTAGTTTGAGCTATTATTATAATATGGAAACTCTAACTTAAAACTTCACAACATTAGGAAATCGCTACAGTACTTTGTGCTTACATAAAAACAAGTAAGTATAAAAACTATAACACAATCTTAGAAAATATACAGTACAGAGATTAGAGAGAAAAGTATAAAAACTATAACATAATATAATTCATGCCATGAGGCCAGTGTGCTGTGGCAATTTGGGGCAGGTTTAAAGATGTCTATCAGTCTGTGCTATGTCTATTCTATAGTCTGTGTGAACTGTGAATCACTCACTGAACTTCAGAATCTACAGCAGTTCAAAACTGTAACTACATGTCACCCTGTTCCTGGTTTCTTTTTCTTTTGTTCTGTTTTGTTGATGTCTTCATTACATCTCCACAGCAAACTCTTAGTGAGGGAACAAATGTAAATATGGTGGTGACGGCTGCTACGTACATGAGTGCATTTAACCAACATCAGATTGAGAATTTAACCAACATCAGTAATGAACCTGACATTATTTATAGTACTGTGCAAAAGTCTTAAGCCACACCAATTATATTTGCTTCCAAGGTGCCAAACATTCTTGTATTTATTTTTTAATGTGGACTTGAGGAATGGTTCTCCAGGCTTTCTGAATATATTTTAAAGTTTTTCTTTGGACATAGGCTGCTTTTTCACTTATTTTCAGTCCAGTTATTGTACCTAACCATTTTCAAAGGAATTTTTCCTTTTTTTTGTTTCGTATGCCATCCATCCATCCATCCATCCATCCATCCATTCTCTATGCTTATCCTGTTCAGGGTTGCGGGGGGGCTGGAGCCTATCCCAGCTGTCATAGGGCAAGAGAATTTTCCAAGGCCTATATATATATATATATATATTTCTTTTTTTCCTCTTCCTTATATGGTGTTTTTTTTTAATGTTTGGACATCCTTTAATAAGTCGCTGTAACTAATTCCCATTTTCCTACCAAATTATAAAGAAATTGCCAGTGGCTCAAGACTTTTGCACAGCACTGCATTTACCTGTACGCAGGAAAATTGGTGCTATCAACAACGGAAAGCCCACTGTAGAACAACATTTAAAACCTACACTTCAGGAATCTATTGCATATCTTGACCTTCTTCATTAAATATAGAATAAATCTTTATGTCCTCGTGTTTGCTTAAAACAATGGACACGCTGTGCTGATGGCAACCAAAGATTTATTTTCCTTGACATAAAGAAAAATGCTGACTTTATATGACATTAATTTTGAATATAAGCAGTGATTATGATTTGCGCCTTAACTCTAGCAGACAGATATTCCTGCAGCCCAGAACACGCCAAATTTAGAAAAAGACTTCCTGAATTACAACCTGTGACATAGAATAACTATGTAAGAGGAGACTCAATGTATGTTTAAGCAGTTACAGCGATATATCACATGAAATCGAGCATTGTTTAATGATATGGGGTAGAGATTAGGTCTCAGCACAGTCAGAGCAGCAGATCCTTCTCATCTTCTGCTGTAGGTAATGAGCTCTACAGTATTTAGACAGGCTGCAGCACACGGCTGAATCATCATCTAAAAGTATGGAACTGAAAGCTGGATGATGACATTAATATATTATCAGGAAGTCAAGTACATTTTTTTTTTTTTTGCCCTTCCCACATCCTTATTGAGTTTCCACGCCTGTCCAAGTGGAGCAGAATACTGCGTCATGGAGCCTTTCTTGATCAGGAAGTTGCCTCGCTAATGAACTTGAGCTGGTGGGGCGGAGTGGGGGAGGCCACTGCTGACATTCCATTTAAACTGGGTATATTAGGCAGAACACAAGTTCAAAACCCCACAATGCTGCTCGTGCACTGTGTTAGGACAGGTTATCTTTCAGGAGGCCTGTGTGATCAGCGTCAGGCCGCAGCTTTATTGAACTTTTTCTGCTGTAAATCCATGTTAGGAAACCGCTCAACTGAGTAAAGGAAGCTGAAGACATAAAGACAAGTAAACCCACAAACTATCATGACATTTAAGTGCAAAATAGCCAGAAAATGTTCTCATTAGGACTGTCACAATATTTATTCTTCATTTCAAAATTACTGTTGTCAAAAAAATTCATGATAACTAACTCTGACAATTTTTTGGCAAATTAATAAAAATCATAATATAAAGGCATTGGGCTGGCAAGACAATCTGTAACCATAAAATTAGATAAAAAGAACAATTACACAATATTATCATATCTGCATGTGTATGTTGATATTTCATTTAATTTGAATATTGCGACGACTCTAATAAAACAAGCTTTCATGAAGAAAAGAAAGCCAAGAGTTCCCCCTCCTGAGAAGTTCATCAGAATTACAGCCTCAGCAACACCTCAGCTTTGAGCTCCCATCACCACCTTTCAACTGTTCATAGGAGAATGTGTGAATCAGGTACTCACAGTTGAACTACCGAGGGAGACGTATAGGAGGAAGATAACTGATTGAGCCAAGAAAAACAAGGAACTCCAATTACATTAGTCCAAATCTGGACTTTTGTGTGATGGGTGTGAAATGTGATGAGAATGTGAGATTTTTGGTTCCAGCTTTGTGAGATGCAGGAAAGGTGAATGGATGGTGGGTGTGGTATTATGGTGTGAAGGAGTGAGGTGACATTTGGCAATTTATTCACAGCACAAGGCAATACTTCACCAGCAGCAAGCTACTGCAACTTTCTGCTGCGTCATCTGATTGGCACATTGCTTTAAACAGGATAATGAGCCACAACATTTTTGAAGGGAAGTTTGACCAAAAATCAGAGTGATTCAGAGAGCTGGCTTTCAGTCACATGACAAAAACAAAGTGGAGACGGTTTCAGATGAGTTGGAGCACAGAATGAAAGATGAGCAAACAGCTGTTGGACAGTTTAAAAACTTCTGCTTGAGGCTAGCTAATGAAAGCCAGCTAATGAAAGCTAGCTAATGCAGAGTGAAAAAGGTGTCAACAAAGCAAAACTGCATAGGCTGGACATTAGTGCTGGGTTGTATACAGATATACCATTCATAATTTCACGAAATACTTTTTTAAAATACCGCTGCTGAAGAGATAAAGTATCCACTGTGGCTTTTCAGGTGGCTTTATCACTGATTACTAGTAGGAGGGTACTGTATGGGGGGGCACTCTTCTCAGTCACAGTTCTAATCACATGACTCATATACATTAATATAAGACAATTATTAACTCATATCTAACTCTCTTCAACAGACCAAACATGGCAGCACATAATAATTTGTGAAATATAAACTATGTCCAGCACTCCTAATTGCACATTTATAAACCTTTGCAGCGGAATGACAAGTTAGATAATGCTAGATATCTAGATGATAACAGCTGGGACATTCAACAACAGTAAAGGATGGAGAAAAGGGAGCAGAGTTTTTGCTTCAATTTCATTTTGGCCTTTGACCTTTGCTGCCTGAATGCTCCATAATGATTTATTTTATAGTAACACTGAACTCCAGCTTACACTAACGCTAATGTCACTTTTTTGACACCAGATCAGCTCTGCATGTGAAACATATCACAAAAAAAGGGTGTGAAAATTACAGGTGATGTTTGACTCTATAACCTTTGCTTTATCATCGCCACAAATACTGATGGGAAACCTTTCAAAAACCATAAAATTGAGAAAAAAAAAATCCTTTTGTATGTATAACTCTCATAATGAAGATCACACCTGTTTAATTTGTCTAAGAACTCAACTTTAAAACAACAGGAATCTTCAGCATTGTGCTGTCGAACTAATGACAGAGCTGTATGGGACTGCATGCACGGGTAATGCATAATTCAAAGAACCGCTCAATCTCGCACGCTATCTAAATCATGACAATGTTTCTCTGCATACCTCACCTTTTCACAGCATCAAAGTCTACTTCCCATTCCCCAGAAGCATTCAGACATAATGCTAATTTTAGTGTGGGCTGGGCTATTCTTTCTTTATGCAAAACTGAACACAACATTTAAAGGTGTCACCCCTGTCAGAGTCTGGAAAGTGAAGTATTACAGGGAAAAGCTTCTAGTAAAAGCATCAAGAAATGAAGCCTGCATTTGTTGATACAGCTACTGATGCTGTCAGAGCTGTTGTCATAGGGCTTAAACATATACAGGAGTTGGATTCCTATTTAAAAAACTGTAATCATGACTTACAACTGTTCTGTGAAGAGAGGGCAGAGAGCTGCCCAGAAATGCCTCTCAGCTGTTAACAGCATCTTACCAAAAGGGGATTTAACACAACAATACAGCAACATGCTTGCTCATCTTTCCCTTCTAATTATTTCTGGCATGATTCAGTTGTTTCCTGATCATTCTTTAGTAATTACTCGGGTTATTCAAGGACATAACAAGTCCTATCTGGCAACTTTTTTTTTTTAATTTTAACATTTTGGTTAAAAACAGCCCAGTTTGTCCACTGTCACCTCATAATTTATTGAACAAAATGAAACAGCAATGTGTTTATTTGAAAACAGGCAGCTGCATACCATTTGCAGCAAAAGATAATACTGACAATACCACAAAAGACTAAATGGTTGCATTCAAAACCCAATTTTTGACTGCAATTTTAGTGAGTTAAGGGCCTTCCAATTGGAACGCACTTAACAGACCTTGTGGTGCTTTCACGATCGGCGACAGTTACAAGAATAATTTGAACTTTTTGCAAAGATGGAAAATGGAAGTGCCACATGCAAAATGTTGCTCTGTATTATCAAAACTAGCTCGCTGAAACACAAAAGAGGCAGAAAATGAATAAATAAATACATTTTTAAAAATGCAGCTGTGAAAAAAGAGGATTTAGTATCCCCAAGTGGCTGCAATGGATCTGTAAATCTACATCGCTTTCTTCTTCTCTGTGAAGATTTATATCGTTATTACTCATAAATTAGTAGAACTGTCACATATAAAACTGCTGTAAAAAATATCACTGAAACCATCTGCACAGACAGTTTCACCTGTTTTTTTTTCTGTTTATGTGGCAGATCAAATATATGATGTGTAAACATTAGCAAATATAGAATCTTTTCTTTTTTGCAGTGTTGTTATGAGAGGCATTAATCTTAATCACTCTGTCAATATGCTCAGTTTGGTTTCTGCTGCTGCATACATTCTGGTATTACAATGCTAATTCTGTTTATTTGCACATAAAATTGTTGCCCAAGTTATATAATCTATTGAAATTGTAAGGACAACATGTTACCTCTTTGACCTTTGACCTTCATGACCATGTTATATAAAGTTCTCTTAGACATCTTATGTTATGATTTTGATGCTATACAATCAAATCAGCTAAACTGAATTAAACTGAACACAGGAAATTGGTAGATACTAGAAGTTAGGCCTCAGTCACACGGGCCTAAAGACTGGTCTGCAATCTCCTGGCAACCTCCGGTCAAACCTCCAGAAAAATATCTATTCCCTGACCTGTTGGTGAGTGACTGCTTGAGGTCGCTGGACGAAACTGGCCACAAAGAGCGTGCTATACCGAAAACCTCCTTGTTTTCGGTATAGCACGCTAGAAATTGCCAGTCTGGCTAGAAATTGCCAGTCTTGAGCCACTGGCAATTTCTTTTTTATGTTTTGAACATAGTTTGGATGGAAAAGTTTGGACACTGGTGCTGCACTTGCTGAGTGTTTACAGTCGGCTTTTTGACATACAAACAACAGGTGACAATCTGCTGGCACCCAAAGCATGCGAGGAGGTTTTTGATGTAGCACTGTTTACCTCTTTGCAGCCAATGTCACCTAGCAACTTCTAGCAGTCAGACAATGCTGACTTTTCCTTAGCAACTGGCTATTGCCAGGCAGTTGCTGACTGGTTTTGAGACCTGTGTGACCGGGGCCTTCTGTTACTCACACATATGGACAAATGGCAAAATAACCGAATCATGTACATAAACAAATATTAATGCACGGTGTTTTAAAATTCTTGGAACTTTTTAGAAGGTTGCCAATTTCTGAGGATCTGTTCCCATTTTCACTTTTTTGCAATCCGCTAGACCGAGATGCAAAACATGTTAATCATCTGTGCCAAGCTTCACGCTAACTGTGCACTTGTTTGGGTTCAGCCTATAGCACATCTGTTATCAGATGTGCACTATTAAAAGTCTTAGTGCTTTAGCTACTAGTTCCCATTCCCATTAAGGCTCACCATATAACATGAGACAAACACACTCACACTAAAACAATACAAATATGTAAAGTGAAATTATGAAAGTTGTGCTTACCAAAATTGCATGTCAATCAATTATAATCAGGTGAATTAACTCCGACATGTTTTCCTGTGTACTAGAGCCTCACTGAAAACAAAGGAAGTAGGTCAAGCCGAAGTCCTAAAACTCTGTGTTTCTGTAACATCCCGTTAACTTTACTGTGTATCCCAGCAGCTCTCTTACACACAGTCTGTTCTTTATCTCAGTGTCACAACATGATTCATGCAACTTTCAGCCCAAAGCACCAGGTTACTGCCACAGGGACTACCCCCAGCACTATGGAAATTGGCTGCTGCCTATATTACTCTGACATTCAAAGATTTTTTTTAAATCTACATGGAATGGAAAAATGTGTACAGATGTAGAAAAAGTCTTTGATCTTTGCTGTCTCCATTTTTTTTTCTGTCAGTCACAGAATTATTTCTGCCATTTTTACGGATTACAGTTGACTTCTGTATGCATCTATGTAGCTGTATTTTCACTGGTGTTATTCATTCTTAGTAGATCGCAGGATATTTTAAAAATCCACTGCTGTCTAAATTCCCAAATTCTGTCCAATACCACAATGCAGGATAATAGCAACTAATCTGACTTCATTTGAGAAGGAAAAAAAACTCTTAGTTTTTCTGGCTGTGTGTTACCCATAAATTGATCCAAGGTCATCCCTGCATTTCTATGATTATGAATACAGTCTTTATATAAACAAATAAACAGTCATAACATCTTTACAATGTTTAATTAAGAACAAATATTTTTCTGGTGTTTCAACTGATTGGTTCTGACCTCAGAATGACTCCAGTCTGATTGCTTCTTTATTTGCAAAGAGAAAGGAAATTACACTCCACAACTGTTGAAATTGCACTGTATGATGATGGCAGATGTGCATGCTTCAACATTTATCAACAAGGAACATGTAAAAAAAAAATGAAGAAAAATACATAATCAGACAAGTGATGTGAAACAGCACGTGCCTTCATACTGAAGCCATGTTCCAAAATAACCAGTCAAGAATGTTCTAAAATTAGGATCAGATATTTTTACAGCCAAAAAAAAAGGTCTTCCTCAAAGATAACCCTGACCTAATTTTGAAAAGATAAAGTTTGCCAAAGCATCTGCTTTTCCTCCTTTTGTTTTGGGGCTGCATTTCAGTTGGTGGTGTTGGAGAGCTTGTCAAAATTGATGGAATTATGAATGCAGAAAAGTACCATCAGATTTCGACCCAACATGCGGAAAGCATCTGATTGGAAACATCATTTTTCAACACACTGCGAATGCAGTAAAAGCATAACTGGATAGAAAAACACACAATGGAACACAATCAGCCAGTCATGGATTGGCCTCCCCAGATTCCGGACCACAACATTACTGAAGCAGTGAGGGATCATCTCGACAGAGAGCAGAACAAAAGACAACCTCCAAAGAAGAGTTTTGAGTGTCCTTCAAGGAGCCCAGAAAACCATTCCTGAAGAATACTTAAAGAAATTACAAGAAAACAGCCTGACAGAGTTCAGGCTGTGTTGAAGAATAAAGGTGGTCACACCAAAAAGTGGTCACACCAAATGCTGACTTTCAAGGTTGTTAGAATTATATAAACTTTGCAATAAATTGCTGCACTTATTTCCCTTTTTCCTAGCAAAATATAAAGAAAACAAATACTTGCAAAGTGCATGAATATTTTTGTGTTGTGTCTGTGTAGGTTCTTAGTCATCCAGGTCATAGTAGTGTCAGGAGCTTGAAAAAAGGCGACTAGACTTCTTTTTGTTTGTTTGTGTTCAGTACCACAATGCAGGATAATAGTAACTAATCCTGCAATTAAAGAAGTCCAGTCACCTTTTTTCAAGCTCCTGAGACTTTATGTTGTGTTGACAAAAACTGAATATGAAAATTTGCGCACTTACCAGAAAAGAACCCACATAAGTATAGGATTTGAGAGACAGAGACATTCTGCATTGTTAATTAAACACTGAGAGCACTGATTTTATTTTCCTATTCTCGTGTCAACACATGGAGCTTTTCTATAGCAGCAGTTTTAACATAGAGTACAAGATAGCCTACCCACAAAGTACTCAAGATGTAAATACATCTATAACACAAAAAAGAACAAATGTCATATGTAATATCTACATTTATCCACTACTTCATATCAAAGAAAGAGAAAAGGAGTTTAAAAATTTCTACCCTTTCTTATTTTTTTTTTCATTTTTTTTCTGGGTAAATGCACCATTCCAGCCACAATCATGTGCTAAAGAATCTGTGGGACAAATTTTGCCCTGCAAAGAAACCACCACCGTGTTCATGAAGCCCCCACACAACCGCTTGCCGTGACAGCCTTGTGTGCGCTGGTTCTTTGAAACTAATCCACTGAGGACTTGCAGGTTTTAATGTCATCCAACAAAGCCACAATCAAACAGCTATTCACATGGTATCAATGCTGATCTTCTAAGACCTGGAAGAGACATAGTTCTGAGCAGACTATGATGTTTCTCTGTTAAGCTGACCATAAAAGAGAAGATTAACGGCCTGAAAACACTTCTGAGTTGTCTGTCCTGTACCGTCTTCATGTTCTGATTCTGACCTCATTCGAAAAAGCTTTTGCCATCATTTTAGCCACAACAGTAGAATGAGGTGCTGAGAAAAAAAATTAAAAATCAGGGTAGCTCATCATGTGTGAAATGCGAAATAGTCAGCAGTTTTGTTGTTCACCATTGTTATGTTTGCAGCAACAGGAACGTCCGGTCCCAAAACATCTGGTCAGCGGGTTTGAATAGCTTGAAGGTTTGGCAGAAGAGAGGACACAATGAATTATTGTATACTTTGATTAGCCCTATTTATCTTCAGAAATATATATTTAGCATTACAGAATTACAGAAAAAAAAGATGAATACAGATGACTATAATCAGACCCTCCTGACTCATGGTTTCCTGCATCATCTGTGTGAGTACTGTTTCTGCTTTGGAGCACGGTACACAATGAAATGACTGCTTCTAAAAAGACTTTTTGTTTGTGTTGCCCACCACTGCTCTTCTGCCAACACTATTAGGCATGCTGTAAATTTATTGTGCATGGTTAGCGAACAGCATAGCACTCTAATGTGGCCATTTTAAAGCTTACTGCACTGTCTACAGAGCAAACAGCGAGCCGTTCAATGTTACAAGCAAACACTCGAGCATCAAGATGAAGAGGTAACTGAAACAAAATATATCATAGTTTCTCATTCCATCACTCTCCAATTATGCTGCATCTGAACACCATAATTGGACTCGTGTTTTTAATTTTATGTTTGCCTCAGACAGATGTAGGTAGACTCAATTCCTCAGTGAAGTGACAAATGAGTACACCAGCCTTAGTCTGATGTAGCACCCATTAAGCATCTGGGTGGCAATGCCTGACAAGAAACAAGAAGGAAATACGCCACATCCATGTCCCGGGACAAGCTTCCTACAGACAGGTTTTGACTGTGGCTCAGACAAATGAAATAGACTTCAGATGACTTCATTCAACAGCTGCACAAAACACGTTAGACCAAGAGTGTTGGGTGTAACGGGTTCCAACGCAATCCCATTTCTCAGTAATGCAGTAATGTAACAACGTTACTGTACTAAAAAAAAACAAAAAACAAACATGTGCTTGCACTACAATCACCTGATGTTAGTTTGTGTGAGAGAGAAGAAGAAAATGGTGGAGTGGTCTACAACAGTGGCGACATGAACATTACTTTTATTTTTATAGCACGAAAGGACAAGTGCACAGTGGTAAAGTGGAAACTGCATCCAGGACAGAAACAACTGCATTATACTGCTAACATCTGCACAGCTAGCATGCTACCACAAAGCTAGCGAAGAACCCAGCCCAGCAGTCGGACCATGAACTTCAGAAGGTAACAAAGGCAGACTTGTAGCATTGCTGTAAATGTGTGTACTGTAGAATCACAGTAGCGATTGCTTTGAAGCCTCTTTGGACTGCTTTTAAACTTTCCTTTGTGTTATCGAATTTGTGTTCAAACGTGTGTCTTCATTAGGATACAGGTTTGTCTTGGCGTGTGGACTGTAGATTAAGGTTTATATTGCTAACTGGTAATTATGTGACAATGCATTTCAGGACATGTTATGGAATAATGTAAAAGTAATGTGATGAGCAGCGTAATGAATTACTCATCTTTACTATTACTATTAATGGAAGTAGGAGTAACTTTTAATGTCTCTGCAGGTAATATGAATCTAGCACCAGCAGCCAGTTAGATTGAGATTAAAAATAAGTGGAAAAACATAATCTGGTCAGTTCAGTTTGTTTTACCTTTTGCCCCGTGCTTCCAAGCTAGCAGTCTTACAAGGGGATCCTATGCAGGACTAATTATTGGCTAGATATTTATAATTCTGTCTAAATATTGATGTGGCTTTTTGTAGGCAAAATTATAAATGTGAATTGTACTTCAAAGATTCTATATTAAAATTTAAAAGGCAACACAGCAACCACCAACTATTTGCTGTGTAAAGATAATGTGGTGCAATGGCGACAAGGGAAGCCGGTTCAAGAGGATACTGTATTTTTAAATTGCAAAGCTATTAAGGTTAGGAACCCTTGCCATCATGGTTACTGTACTTATGAACTAACAAAGACTTTAAGGAGGAAGCTGGAAATACACAGCAGTCCCCTGCAGCCAGGGTAAAGTTCAGTGCTTTAGAGACCCATCGAAGATCTCAGCTGTTCTGCCTATTTTGCTTCTTTGCCCACGGTGATTTTGCTAACATTTGCTAGCCAGCACTGAAAGTTTTTCACCTTTAAAGCCAAATTTCAAGTTTCCTGCAGGGATTGGTGGTCTACAATGAGAGAGCTTCTCCTTTGCTCTATTGATGGCACCCCATAACTCCGGCTTTCCGGGCGCAGGCAGAACTTCTTAATGAGTTATCGTTCCTTTTGAGTCCCTGCTTAGGCAGTTCAAAGTCCGCCTGGAACAGACGAATGTGTTCAATCTGATAGCAGCTTGTGGTGCTATCTGATAATCAGATTATCAGGCAAACTTTGAATTGCTTTGCATAATGCACTGTAATAGTCACACACATGCACTGATTTCACAGATTTGCCCTCCAGAGGGATCCTGAGATTTAATAAACATAGATTGTAATGAAATACATTTTTAATTAAAGTTCATATTTTTAGTAAGTAGCAGGTACTCCATATGTGTCCTTTGGGATGTGGGCAGTAAACCCTTCCAGCTCAGCCTCCCTATATCTTGCTTCTGCCAGGAAGATCATATCAGTGCTCTTTTCCAGCCTCTCCTTTAGCATTGCTGTCTTGTTTTTAAAAAACACAAACAAACAAACAAACAAGCAAACAAACAAACAAACCCTACAAGGAGTCGAAAGACTGGAAGAATGGTGCGGGATGTACAGCTTTGCTTGTTCTGCACCCTCTGAGTGACAGTCAAATAAATCATTCATTTCTTTGGGAGGTGGTGTTGCAAAATTAGCCTTGAAATGGTAACTCAGAGCCCATGTTCACAGGGCGACGAGCTCTTGTGCCTACAGACAACAGCAAGGTGATCTTGACTGATTCCCCTCCAAAAGGCCATGAATAAAACATGTATTGATATGCATATCAAACGGCAAGAGTTGACAAAGCAAAACAAAACAAAACAAAGATGTTGGGGCAGTGGAGAGAGGAGAAGAAAGGGCTTTCTCTTGAATCTGCTTTGAATGGCTAACATCGCCAATTAGCAAGGGCTTTGCTCAGAGGCCATCTGGGGATGCCCCCCCACCCGCCCCGACTGCCTTCTTCTTGACATAATTGCTTCTCCTGAGGCAGAGCAGGTGAGCGTACCTAGAGACGCCTGCTCCAGGTTAGTTAGACAAGTGCTTCAATTTTGTGGGTTACAGCTGAGCTCTCCCTAATGCTGTCATCAAGCGGATCTCAACCCTAATGAAAGCTTTAATAGCTTAGAGAACAGTGTTTAAAACGGTGAAAACCTAAGTGAGTAAAATCATTTTAAATGGTGGAGTTCTGAGGTCACATCAGGAGGCTGGCTACAAATTTACTTAAAACGTGACAAGTTCCGATGAGCGGCAGTTCCCTTCTTTAGCGGTGATGCGGATTAGCCGATCATACCCACCTCACAGAGTAATCTACTCCTAATCAGCACATAATGAAGTGGGGACAGCTGGGCTGGTTTGGAGGTGCGCATGGATGTAGACCCAGGAGCAAAGGGCCATGGAGTCTGCCTAGCAGCGTGGCTCAGCTGGCCTGGCACCAGCAGGCTCACTGCAGGCTGCTCACCCAGTGGAATGACAGAGGTCAGTGCTCATCCTGTCACTGTAAAATGGCCTGAAGAGATCAGGGCAGCACTACTAGAGGAGACCTTGACATATAAGGCCAGCTGACATGCACGTCAACCTAAGAAATGTCCTTCATGGGTAATGACCATGATTATGAAGACATACTAGAAATGCATCATACTGGATGGCAGTTATTGTACCGCTCAGGAGCTCTGCTGCTTTGACAGATGCTGCATGTCTTTTAATTAGTCAACAATATTAAACCTGACTCAGAGTGAAACGTTAGCTGTAGAATGGTGTTTAATACCAGATGGCTTTATAGGAAATGTTACTACTGAATGAAGTTTGACTTTTTTTTTTTTTTTTAATTTCACTCCCACTTTCCATGTAGTAATTTTTTTTTCCCATTTATTTCACAACTTTCTAAACTTAATTTGTGGAATCTAAACTTTCCTGTGATACACCGTGTCATCCATCACAGCTAACATCATATCAGCTTCCATTGCTGCCACGGTTACATTATGATTGTGTGGTAGAGTGGCTGTAAATGCAGAATGATTTGCAAATTCTTCACAGCATTAAAGGCACTACAATAATCATAAGGGAATAAAAGCTGACACTGTCACTGTGATATATCACCTGTCTGAAGTCGGTTTATAGTTTTAACATATTTATATCAAAGAACAAAAA
>JASGAU010089176.1:0-12061 GCA_030220045.1 Australoheros facetus
TTTGATGTTCCGAAACACTTAAGTGTGACAAACATGCAAAAAAACAGGAAATGAGGAAGGGGGCAAACACTTTTTCACACCACTGTACCTGTGGAGGTATCAAGATGTCTAGGAGAGAGAGGAGTGGACTTTTTGACCACGATCTTGGAGAGTAAGAGGATGACTGAGGAAGGGAGAAGACGTGTGATGTGCAGGGCTGTAGTAACTATACAGGGGTAAAGTTGATGAGTGATACCATAAACCTATGGGAAAGATTTGTTGAAGCTAGTTTAAGAAGAGAGGTGGCATGAATTTGAACATCCTAGGTGAGATTGTTCTCAAGTTATCACATTCACAAGATTTTCAGAAAACTTGACCTCTGACCTTTACCTTTAGGTAAAGGTTGCCAAGATTCACACCTGTGTAAGATTTTTAGTAGATGCATGTATGGTGTGAATTTGAACAGTCTAGGTCATATTGTTCTCGAGCTATGGCCAATGTGAAAGTTTTTGAGGAACAGACACCAACACCAAGTCTATGACAATAGCTCGACTTTTTTCCTCCAAACGGCCGAAATTCCTGAACCGTTAATGCAATATTTTTGTTAAACCCCTTGAACTAATACTGAAAGTCTACACTTCGCATCATGTTTGTTTGATTTGTGGTGATATGTGGTGGTGTAGAGAGGCAACAATGACAAAAACCTATGCATGTAGGTGTAAATAAGTTAATGCATGTACTCAGTATCTTATTTATTACTGGAAACTGATTTACCATGTCTTTTCTTTTGAAGGATAACATTAGAAAACAGCGTACTTCAGATCTTGGGATTTCCATGCCTAACATTTGTAGTCTTCTAATACAGCTCAGTTCTGATTCTCTATATATGCAGTTAATCCCTCTCCTGTCCTTTTCCTCTTTGTCTGTATCTGCCATTGTCCCATCACTGACTTAGAAAAACAATCATCAGCTCCAATGTCATTGCAGATGCGTTTTCAGCAGTGAGGCCGGTATGGCAATACTCCCAAAACACACACGGCGATGTTGCACAGACTCGCAAACGTAGCATTGCATTCGGTGTGGGGCTAAAAGGTTGCTTAGATGAATTAAAGTATCTAGCATTCCCATCACGTAGCTGACGGCTATATGTGTTTCTCAAAAGAGAAAAGGGAAAGGTAAAAAAAATGTAAGTTAAAGAACCAGAGGGAGGAAAATAGAGCACGTCAATTGGCCAAGAAAATGAGAAAAGTTTGTCCCTGACGCCCCTGTCAGAATAAACGATTAAGATATCTAATATGATGTTTAAAGCTGTGGGGCAGGCAAACTGATAACGGCTCGATAAGGCCTCTCTCTTCGCTCATCCTTGCGAGCTAATTAGCTTCTTGCATCTTTTCTTTTGGGGCGGGTAGGGGTGCAGGAGGGGTATCTATTTAAAAAAGCTTTTGAAGGAAGAAACAGGCACCTGCATCAATCATAATTATTTTACTCTTACTAAAATTAGCAAGAGAGGAGGAACATGGTCTCCTTCAGGAAAAAAAAAGGCAACACAGAAAGAATGAGTGAAGGGGAGAAAGAGAAAGAAACAGAGGGATGAGGTGAATCGATAAATATCACTCCAGCTGATTGGACCTAATTAGAGACACAGAGAGGCATTCTGGACGAGACTGGCTGGAATTGAGTTGGCCAAGTTGTCAGAGCCAATTAGGCCACAGTATTATTGCAGCAGAGAGAAAACACACAGATTAGATTAAGTTTGCGTGTGCGTGCGTGTGTGTGTGTGTGTGCGTGCGTGCGTGCGTGCGTGTGTGTGTGATGCTTCCAGGGAAACATAGCCAGGTGAGTGTAACTGTCCTCCTGTGGTGTGATAAACTATCGTACAACAATAATAATAATCACTTGCAGCTTATCATGCACACACGGGCACACATCAACCCAACACTGCAGCTGTCAGCTGCTGGGTGTGCAGCTGTGAAGATCTCCCAAACACACACTTTTACCAGCAACTTTGACTCATTGTGGCTTCAACTGTGTTTGTGTTTCTGAATAACTTTACATGTGTGTGTACGCACATCTGTACATGAATCCTGTGCCAGTGTTTGATTCTGGTGATTACGATTGAAAGTAATTACTTGTGTGCAGTTAATATAATGATGGAATCCTCTGAGCTGCCACAAACTCTGCTACAAAAGATCTCAAGGAAGATGGGAAAAGCTGTCCCAAGTTCAGCCAACTAAGCCGCACATAGCTCAGGGTTTGGCAGCAGGTAACTGTTGTGTGAGAAAATGCTGCTTTACAATCTTGTGTTTTAGGTGGAACTGAGGAGCCTGTTGGTTCAGCCAGACAAGTGGAGGCAAATTTAGACAATTATTCCAGAATCCTCAAGCTGTTTTGGATTGTGTGGTGCAACGTAGCATGGTAGCACAACTCTGCCTTCAGCCATCTACATTTTAAAAAAGGAGAAGAATTAGATGTTGAGGAAATCTCAAAGCAGAAACAGCAGTATGACGAGAAAAAACAAGCATGAAATTTCAATCTCTCAGTGGAAAGACTTAAGACAACAGAAATGATGCAAAGATGGCTTTATTTATGATGCTGCCTGTGGCAACATCATCACAAGCAACAGTGAAACATCGCTGTGTGAATCATGAAAGTTTGAGGGCCTTTCTCTGAATTTTTTTTCTTGATGGAACCTGATGGGACCATAGAGAGTCTGTAAAAGATTGGCCCAGCCACCATGACACCTTCCAATCTGGTAGGCTGTAGCTCAGGAGGTAGCGCGTGTCCCTTTCTAATCAGAAGGTTGGTGGTTCAATCCCTAGCTGCTTCAGTGTGCATGCCAAAGTATCCTTGGTTGAGATACTGTATCCCAAGTTGCTCTCCAGTTGTGTTCATTGGAGTGTGAATGTTAGATAGAAAGTACTTAGGCATAGGAAAAAAGTGCTTGTATTAATGAGGCATGTTGTATAAAACGCTTAAGTGGAAAAGCACTACATAATAACCATTCCATTGGTTATTATTCCTGAGTCTGGTTCGGCCAGAAGTTTCTTCCTGTTGAAATGGATTTTTTCCTTCCCACTATCACCAAATGCTTGCTCATAGGGGGTTGCCTGATTGTTGGGGGTTTCTCTGTATTACTGTAGGGTCTTTACCTTTCAATATAAAGTACCTTGTTGATGTAATTGGTCATTATATAAATTAAACTTAACTGAATTAAATAAATTCCCCTGGAAAAGCTTTACAGGAACTTAAGGACTGCTTTCCCACATACAATCTGATTTCTTTTTGCAGTCAGAGTAGTTGCCCTTTGTTGTTCGTTAGAAAGAATCCAGGTTTAAGATAATCACGCACAGGAGCTAAAGTCGCATTTGCCAGATGGGGGAACCCTAAGCTTTGCTGTAGCAATGCAGTCAGGGGAAATGACTCACATAAATAAGTATCATAATAATTTATTTTGTGAGCTCCAGTATGTTTGTTTGCTTTTGCTTTTTTTCCACAATACATAAGCAGATATTACTTTTTATGGCTGCTTTCCAGCCTCTAGCTAGTATAAAGCTGTTAGAAAAGTGACATTTTGTGGCTTTACCCACAATCAAGTTTTTAAAAGCTTTTTTTTCCCAGGAAGTTATATTTCTGCCACCATGCCCACTGTTGCAAAGTTGTCCCAGAAATTTCAGTTCAGTTCTTTGAGATGCTCTACCGCTTCCTAACCTAGCAGTGATGCCGCAGTCTGCCCTGCAGCAGTCCCACATCCATCATGGTAAACTGCACCACAATGCTGCAAACTAACCAGCTCTTATTGTATTGTATAAACTTTGAATAATATGAACTTATCTGTTTTTGCTTTATCGAGAAACAAAAAAAAAACACCAAAAAAACCAAAAACTTTTGCAACACATCATGTGTAGCTTCGCTGTCTAAGAAAATCTGACATGAATTAGCTTTAAAATTCCTGTTCATCAAATGAAACTTGCTGATTGGTCCTTACCGTCAAAAATAATCTCTCATCTTCCTCTCCAGTTCTCGCTGTCTCGCATCTCTGTGTAAAATTATCACACACTGTTTTTTCTCTGTGGAACACTGAGCTGTTTGAAACACTGCATTTGAAGTTCCTCCATTTTAGTGGAACAAGCTAGATACTGATACTATATACCACAATCACAACTTTACTGACATCTGAATGCACAAACATATAACAGGGACAATGGAGCTATATGTTGGCTTAACTTTCTCTGTGGCTGCGGCATATTTAAAAATGAACTTGCTTGACTGTATTTTGTATTAAATACATTCCTTCCGAAGTCTACGATGAGCTCTTTGTTTTTTTGAGTGTTAAAGAGCAGATTGTTGTCATCTTGTCGCATGGTGCGACAAGACGATCCACCTCCTCCCTGTAGAATCATCATCATTATTCCTGATAAGCCAATCACCGTGGTGTCGTCCGCAAACTTAATAATGGTGTTGGAACCACGTTCAGGCCTGCAGTCATGGGTGAAGAGGGAGTAGAGGAACACACTTATCATGCAGCCTTGTGGTACACCAGTGTTTAGCGTAAGAGCGGATGAGCAGTGTTGGGCTATCCAAACATGTTGGGGCCTGCTGATCAGAAAGTCCAGTAGCCAGTTGCAGATAGAAGCTCCGATGTCCAGATTCTTTAGTTTGATGATTAACTTTGAGGGAATGACAGTGTTGAATGCTGAGCTAAAGTCTAAGAACACCATTCAGGTGAGCGTATCCTTATTGTCCAGGTGTGAGGACAGAGTGCAGAGCAATGGAGACTGCATCCTCTGTGTTCCTGTTCTTGCAGTAGGCAAATTGGTGTGGCCTAGTTCTTATATAGCGCTTTTCTACTCAGTCAGAGCACTCAAAGCGCTAATACAATACGGGTCCTGGGTAGGGGCAAGGCAGGATCTGAGGTGTGCCAGAACCAGTTGCTCAAAGCACTTTGTGATGATAGGAGTAAGTGCTACTAGGCAGTAGTCACTGAGGCACATTGGGGGGGAGTGTTTTGGTACTGGCACAATGGAGGTAGATTTGAAGCAGTTCGACAGTATGGGCCAAGGATAGGTTGAATAAGTCTGTCAGGATGCCTGCCAGCTCCCTGGCAAATGCTCTGAACACACGTCCGGGGATGCCATCAGGACAGTTTTGTGTGCGTTGATCCCGCTCAGCACTGCTTTGACATCAGTGGGGGAGAATGTTAGGGGTTGGTGTTCAGCAGTCAAGCGCTGTGAGACTGTATCAGAGTAAGGTTCAAGTCCAGATTCCAGAAAGTCACCATTACTATGTGATATGCCCCAACAAATACTGCAGAAGAAGAGGAGAAACCTAGTTTCTATGACCAGCTACATGCAGTGGTAAATAAGATACCAAACAGGAACATGCTAATTTTGATGGGAGATATGAATGCCACAGGTGGACAGGATGACACCAGACATAAGGGAGAAATGGGAAGACATGGCCTT
This sequence comes from Australoheros facetus, assembly GCA_030220045.1. Classification (NCBI taxonomy): domain Eukaryota; kingdom Metazoa; phylum Chordata; class Actinopteri; order Cichliformes; family Cichlidae; genus Australoheros; species Australoheros facetus. The sequence continues at coordinate 5,442 of JASGAU010089176.1, forward strand.
GGAAGTATGAATGAAAACGGAGAACTGTTTGCAGATTTCTGTTCCTTCAGTGAGCCATTGGCAGAACCATCTTTCCACATCTACATGGGTTTCACCCGCCCATCACATTGAAAACCAGATAGACCACCTTCCCATAAGGCAATGTTGGTGCTGGTCATTGCAAAATATGAGAGCCAAGAGGGGTGGAGATATTGAGCAAGACCACCACTTGGTAGTTGCTAAGTTCAAGATGAAGCAGTCAGCTAGGAAGAAGCAGCCCAGTACTCAAATGGTTTAATGTTGAAAAGCTAAAGAGAAACTAGAGAGGCATTCCAACTTGTCCTGCACAATCACCTTGAGGTTGACTGAGATAAAGGAGGAAGAGACAGTGGAAAGGACTTGGAAAGAGTTACAGGAAGTCACCGTACTGCCAACAGCAAACAGGAAAGAATGGATCACAGAAGATACATGGAAGAAGGTAGAGGACAGAAAGGTAATGAAACCGCTAGTGATTCAAACAAGAGCAAATCAACAGAAGCAGCAAGCAGCAGCTAGACACACAGAGATCACCAAAGAAGTAAAAAGGGAGTTGGGAGCAGACAAAAGGAATTATGTTAATGAGATTGCACAACAGGCAGAAACTGCTGCATGTAGCCCAGTCCATAAATGACTACGGGCATAAGGAAATAGTTGTAAAATGTTTAAATAACTAATGGTTCATTTACAGTTTTTATAAAGTTCATAAGTGAGTTATGTTAGAACAATAGCTGACAAAATCATTTTGTTTCTTAATAAAGTAGTGTGTCACTTTAATTTGTTTCTCTGCACTTTAAAGCTTTTTGCACTGTGTACAACCTATCCCCACTGAGCATCAGACTGTCAGTCTTGACTTGTGTTTATTTGCACTGGTTGTTTGTGAACTATGTAACTAATCCAGGGATTGTGGGGGCGGGATATGAAGTTGACCTCATAGAGGGCAGACACACGGCGGAGCATAGCTGAATCCAGAAGTCACCATCTCCCGTGGAGTTTGATGTCGGAGGCCGAAATCATTGCAGTAACCCCTCATCATTCCCTCAAACGATTCCCTCAAAGTTACCAGCAATTAACACTACTCAGCTTTGACAACTGACTGCTCAAGAGGTTGTGAGTACTTATTGCACGTGCTTATTTTATTCTTTTGTTTCTGCTTGCTTTGCAAGTGAAAGTGTCACAAAGTTTCAGACCACACCGCACACAAGCGTGGACACAGGCCTGCACCATTTTATTATATTTTATTATAAAGGACTGTGATATTGTGTTGCAGTGTGAGTGTGTGAGTGCGTGTGTGTGTGTGAGTTCATAGGAATATTGTTTTCATAAGTAATTTGGTTTGTTTACAAGTGCTCTGAAGAGATTATTTGAAATACTTCTTTTGTATGTTTATTATTACTTTATTTGAAACTGAAAATATTAATTTATGTTAACTGCAGTCTATATTTTTGAGGTTAAGAGTTTTGTGTGTTATTTCTTTCATGTAAGGTTTTTTTTCCCTGTTTAGTAAGTTTGACCCAGAGAAACGTGTTTCAGTACTGGATAATAACATTTCTTAGTAGGATTAAATGCTAGAGGGTTGTATTCTGCTAAGTGGAGGCACTAATCACCAAATTTTCTTACCAATACAGGTTAGTACAGCAAGCCAATAAATTAAAGAACCCAGGGCCCCGCCCATAGTACTACAATACCCCTGTAGGGGGGTTTAAATCTTGTTTTACATATTAGCTACATGGGTCGGGTGTTATATGCAGAAAAGGAAAATTTGAAAGTTTTGTATGAAACAACCAGAAAGTTAAATGGAAGGAAGAGCAACCCAAACAAACCAGTGAGAGACGATCAAGACCTTACAATAGTTGAGGCCAAGCTAGCATGATGGAAAGAATATTTTGAGGAAGTGATAAACAGGCCTCTACCACAGAATCCACTGATGTTGAGCCAAGGAGAGCCTCGTGGCATTAACAATGGATCACTAAACCAGGATATCTGTAAGGCTCTTAAGATCCTAAAGAATGGAAAAGCTGCAGGAGCTGACAACATACCATCTGATGTACTTAAGGAAGCAGGCCCAGAACCTGTAGACCAGCTGTATAAGCTCCTGAACCTGATCTGGACTGAAGGAAGGATTCCAGCAGACTGGAAGCAAGGTTGCTGGTTAAACTGTCCAAGAGTGGAGACTTGGGAAGTGGAGAGGCATCACCCTGCTATCCATCCCCAGTGAGCTCCTAGCCTGAATCATCTTAGAGATAATAAAGAGGAGGAGTTCTAGGTGTTGAGACAGGGCTGTTTGTTATCACTTGTTATCATTATCTCCTTTTCCTTGTTGTTCTTGACTGAGTTACACGAATAGCCTACACCAGCAATGGAAAGGGAATCCAAGGGAAACTGCTATAGAAACTGGAAGATTAGGAATTTCCAGATGACCTGGCCATGTTGGCACACTGCCTTCAGCACATGCAAGAGAAAATTGACTCTCTGAAGGTGGCTGCTGAGTGTGTGGCACTCAAGATCAGCAGGGAGAAGACCAAACTACTTTGTCAGAACACCAAAGAATGAGTTATCACCATGAGCAGCAGAAGTAGTAGAGAAAGTGTCGGAGTTTGGCAGTGTGATCAGCACTACTGGGGGCACAGACAAAAACACCAAAGCTAGAATCAGAGAAGCTCAGCAAGCTTTAGTTGTCCTTTGCCAAGTGTGGATGTCAAGGGCCATCTCTGCCAAGACAGCTCTTCAGCTGTTAAATGCCAGTGTGAAAGCAGTGCTGTTGTATGGGTCAGAAACCTGGAGGGTGATGAAGTCCAGCTCCAAATGCATCCAGGTCATCATCAGTCAGTGCCTCAGACAACTCCTCCACCTGAAGTTCTTTGACAAAGTGACAAATGAAGCCCTTTGGACACAGACAAAACAACAGCCGATGGACATCCAAATTTGAAGGTGAAAAATAGTCATGGATTGGGCATAAGAGCTTTCCAGCACCACCAGGCAAGCACTTGAAAGGACCCTCCAAGCAAAACACAAGCAAGGCCACCCAAGGGAGACATGGAGCTGCAGTCTGATGCAGAAACTGGGGTTGTTAGGACTGACTTGGAAGGTATCCAAATGAACCACCAAGGACTGCAAGAGGTGGAAGACGACTGGAGGCAAAGCGAGATATGTAAGTATGTAAACCAGGCTCACAAAGAGTCAGAGCTCTGTTGAGCTGAGTATTCCTGTAACCTCAACTAGCAATGACTTCATGAATTTCTTTACAAATAAAATTTTAATAATTAGAGAAAAAAAATCATTCATAACATCCCAAAGACATATCATTATTAGATTAGATTCAACTCATTGTGCGCACAAGGCACACAACGAAATGATCGTTCCAGATCACTCATCCAGAGACAAGCATCCGCGGTCATGCAGCCAGAGACCGGCACTACCGTTAGGCAAGTGTCTTACCCAAGGACACAATGCAGCGCAGGGACAGGGGCTCAAACCTGCAACCTTCCGGCTGCAAGGCAAGCGCCTACCCACTACGCCACTCGCATACAGGGTCTTGAATAAGCAAGCCACATCTTAAAGACATTTGAGAGACAGACACCCTTAAAGTGTCTTATCACTTTAATACACTGTTTTTGCTTTAATTCACTGTTTAGTTGATTTATGCATCAAAACTTATGCACTGAAAGCTTTGTTTGTGTCATGTCCTGGGCCGTTTGCCCAGCATTTTGTGTTAAGTTTTTATTTTCCTGAGTTTCAGTCCCCAGTTTGTTTTGTCTTGTTCCCTTTGTTGGACTTTTGAAGCAGATGCAAGCTAAAGTGACTGAATTAACCCAGAACTGAAATCGGTATATCTGCACTGCATTATACACTTTGTATAAAGTTAGAAGTCTATGAAATTTTGCAAACACATTCACATTTTGTTCACAATTGTTTTGCGGAATGTTGTATTAAATAATGATGAAATGTTGGTGTTTTTGCCATTTCTCATTTTCATTGCCTAATTGTAACGTCTACTCTTTACCAGCGGCAGTTTATAAAGGCTCTCCACAACAGTCCCACTTTCTCAGTTTCTTGGGAATATTAATTGCCCACCTCTGATCTAATTGCATAGAAACAGGAGACTGCTTCTGGCATGTTTCACAGATAATGTATATTCATTTTCCACTTTGTGTATCTTATTTTAGGAATTTACATGGCATGCCAAATGGTTAGACTAAAGGTAAGGGACTGGGTGTCATTAGTCACAATTACATGGCATGAAACGACATATGACGAGAAAGTCTGTTATAATAACATCTAAATTACTTTAGGAAATCTGTGTATCATTCACACACTGTTTCATGATACCAGGCTGCAAAACTCATCAGGGACACATTTGTAGATCCATCATTTCTCTCTGCGTGCAATGGATTGCTCGAATGTACGCTACAGCTTCTAAAGTGCAGTGTGCTGAAGTGAAGAAGTGTATGTTTTTGAATAATGAATTCAACTTTTCATTTGTAAAAGGAAGAAATAATTATTTCTTCTTTTTTAAGCAGCGCAGTATGACTGGAAATGTAATTTATACAGCCAGTAATCAGTATGTACAGTATGATGGCCACAGACACACTCTAAAACAGCAAAACAAAGTGCAGCCGCACTGCGTGTGGCGTCAACACATTGTGCGCACATTTCGAGTGTGAAGAAGCTCCAGACGGTGTGCTCTGCTGGCACTGCCTGTGGAAACAGTTGTCTCTTGGAGCAAGTCTCCGATCAAAGGGGATCGATTCCTCTGACCTTGTTTGAATCAAAGCGATGGTCCTGTTCAGCTCTGCCTCAGCCTCCCATTCAGATGAGGCCTCATACACAAGGCAAACAGTGGTAATGATGATGAAGAATCAATAAGTGATTATGAGGCTTTAAGCCATATTGTTAGGAGATGGAGTAGGTTAGTGCAGGGAGAAGATTGGAACTAGAGAGCTGAAAATGCCTGAAATAATACACACAGCACAGGGAGACACACACATATATGCACACAAATTACCATGCAAAACCATGTTCGCAAAAACACACAATACAGCCAATATTCACACATATTCGCGCACAAGGACAAAAACTGTCAATATTCATGGACGCATGCACGCACACACACACACACACACACACACACAAATGATTACTTACGTTTAAACAGTGGAGAACACACACAAACACACACACACAAACACACACAAATGATTACTTATGTTTAAACAGTGGAGAACACACACACACACACACAGAGCTGGTTAGCAATCAGTCTCTATGTTCAACTCCATTACTAATGACCAGCCCAGCAGAAACTCTTGCAACCAAATCCTTGTGTTTTTATTAAAGTGCATATTATCTTCTATATGTATAAGACCTGAACTAATCTTTGTAAATTCTATTTTTTTTTTCATTTTAATTATTGTGAAACCTATTAATTCTCTATATTAATATGCAAAGAGTTTTCTAGATTCCGTATACATCACTGAAAGTAATTATGGATGAGAGGTTTTTTTTTTTGCTTTTTTTTTTTAATGCCTAACAACTTAAATCCTCCCACTAAGGTGCAGTGCTGTAGGAAGACAAACACTGCCCTCTTCAGCTCGTCTGCAACAGCTCCGGGGGGGGGCAGCTGGCATCGAGCCCGCTGTCATTTTCACTCCACAATAATCCATGTGAACAGTTCAATATTGCTCTGTCTGTCCCTCCATCTGTTTCTTTTGTCTCTCACTCTATCTCCTTTCCCCCTGCTGCATTTGAATGTTTTCCTTTTTATCTTGTCATCTCAAAACAAATCTCTCCCCACCACATCTGAGCACTGTTAACTGGCATAAAATGTCCTGCAATGAGACAGATTTTTCTTCTGTTTGAGGGGATAAGTATCTTTTTTTTTTCCCTCTCAAGGCAAAGTTGAGACGAGGAGGCAGCGGAACTTCACAAAGGATAAACAGAGAGGAGTGAAAAATAGAAAGTCAGTTGTGAAGGTCATGCGTGGTTAATGTGTTCAGATTCTTAATTTCAGCCCTTTGCCAAACCCCACTGACATGAGCCCACACCACTTAATTTGGCAATGATCGAGGGCAAAGACGCTCAGCTGTATACAGAATGTGACGCTGTGCTTTTACACCACTCTTCTCCCACAAACAGAGAATCAGCCTGTGTTTGAAATAAAACATTTTCTAAGAGGTAAGTTTTTTTTTGTTTGTTTGGTTGCTCTTTTTTTTTTTAGTAGTTTCACACCACTGTTCATTACCCTCATGACAGCTGCAATATTACTGTGATGTTTCTTTCCCCAAGATATATAAGGAAGGGCTGTTCCAAGACACAGGCAGATCATTTTAACAGCTGAAAAAATTTTGCTCATTAAAAGATAATGTAACTTCTTTCAAAACTGCCTCAAAATGTTCAGTGCTTATGGAAGTTTTCAAAGAACTCTTGAAATCTTTTTCTTGTTCTTCCATCTTTGCTAATTTAGAGTTTTATATCCAGCTTTTTAAAAAAAGGCCGTAATCATTGGTAGATTTGTGTGTGTGTGTGTGTGTGTGTGTGTGTGTGTGTGTGTGTGTGTGTGTGTGTGTGTGTGTGTGTGTGTGTGTGTGTGTGTGTGTGTGTGTGTG